>ML327439.1:47686-75250 GCA_005239505.1 Nicotiana paniculata
TGATTTTACTGTGATCTAAATTGAAACTTGGAAGTTTTGAGGAGTTGATTATAATTGATATCTGGAAAGAGTTATTCGGGTTATTTTTTTTACTATTGCAAGCTATTGGTCATCGAGTTTATTATTATTATTATTATTATTATTTCCTTCTTGCTTTATTATATATATTGTTCACATGTTATATTGTAAAAGCCCCGCCGTAGCCTCGTCACTACTTCGCCGAGGTTAGGCTCGGCACTTACTCAGTACATGAGGTCGGTTGTACTGATACTACACTCTGCACTCTTTTGTGCAGATCTAGGTACTGACCAGAGTTAGGAGATTTTAGTAGCTGCGCCTTATTCGCACGGAGACACGAGGTAGATCTGCTGGCATCTGAAAATTTTTGGAGTCTTCCCTTTATTATTTAGATATTGTTTTATTTCATTCAAAACAGAGATACATTTCTTTCATACCATTATTTGTAGTATTCTTTAGTAATTCGTGAATTGTGACACCAGACCCTCGGTAGTTGTACATTTAATATTAGTTCGTGGTTCGTCTTATTGTCTCTGATATTAATCTTGATATCAGTCATTGGAAGGTTTTGGATTTCGTTTTTATTTGGAATTGTTTATTGTCTTTAAATATATTTAAAGGAAAATGGTTAATCAAGTTCTAACTTTAGCTTTCCTAGCAAGTGTGGTGTTAGGCGCCATCACGATCCCGAGGGTTGGTAATTTGGGTCGTGACATTCAATCCCACACTTATATTGAACCAAACCCGAACCTTCACACATAATAGCATCAAGCTCCGAATATATTTAGGGAAAATCAAGATGAAAACTACCATTAGCAAGGAATCAATTTTGTTTTCTTTTCAAAGTTCTAATTTATTCTTTTTTTCTTCTTTCAAGAACTTCATTTTTTCTTTCTATCAATTCCTTATAGGTGGCTCTCACAAATTTTTAAACAATGCATCTTTCTCCATTTTTCTCAGTTCCACTCAAAACTCAATCATAACCTCCACTTAGCTTTTAACAAGCTCATAACAAATGCAAGTGCTCAAGAGAGGTGAAAGGTTCAAAGAAAGAGTCAATTCAAACAAAGCGTTCAGACTTGTAGTCAATTCAAACAAAGCGTTCATACTTGTAGTGTGGATCACCGAGGCTAACTAAGATACATCACAATTACATGAATAAGAACATATATCTGGCTCAACAAAGAAATGCTTATATCACTTTCTATGCTGAAAAATACTACTATTTCTCTTTGCAAAAACACAAGGCAAGATCATCTAACATGCACACAATATCAACCAAATCCTCACACACATTGGCACATAACTCACTTCGGACCGGACCTGTCCCTACTCTCTAGTCAAAGTAGTTAAGAAACATCAAAATCAACCAAATTCAGGCACTATACAAGAGTCTAGAACTGATCCTAGGCATCACAACTAAGATACTCACTACTCTCAAGGCACAACAAAGTCAAGAAATATCATCTCCATTTAACACCATAGCACAAGACTTCTCTATTCCTAACAAAAGTAAAACTAACTACACCTGGTTCCAACTAATCCCTTGGAAAAGAGCCTAGTCATAAAGAAACACCAAAGGGGAATTATTACACTAAGAAAATATTTTATTTTCTTCGGCTTTGATCCCTCAAAAAGACAGTCGAGGAAATCCATTATCAGGAAAAGTCAATTTTTTTCAAACAAAACAACAAATAAAAAATAAGAGGTAAAGACAACTCCCATGAATCATCTACTCTGTGTCTGAATTAAAATTGAGACAACTTTGCAAGCCCGACCTAGTGCACACATCCATGCTAGAAGTTTCCTTTCTGCCTTCTTTGGCTACACCTTACACTTATTATGTTTACCCTCTCCAGCTCGCTCTTTTAGGGCGCTTGACTTGAGTTTAGAGTGTGTAGTCCGCTCGTCATTAGGTGTTCCCACTGCTTCCTCCATCTTTAAAACCACCATTTATTCCCCTACTAAGCATTAGTTGCGTTTCCTGAATCAAACAAAGATTTTTCAAACATAGTACTTCCTAAAGAATAAGGTATAGTGAAACTCCCTGGATCCACACTTTTGAGGGAGCTTATTTTAGAGAATGGCACTATAATATTATGTGAGCTTGACAACCGATGTCTCTTCCACCTTACTCTTGTTGGACAATATCTCTTTCAGGAACTAAGCATAGGCAGGAAATCAAAGAGAGCTCCTCTTTGAAAGGTAGATTAACATGCATTCGCTTGAGTAGTTCTAGAAAATGCCCGAATTGTTTTTCCAGCTTCTCTCTTCTTTGCTTCTGGGGGAAAGGTAGAGCAGGCATGCATTTTCTCTCTTCAATCTCCTCATTCATTGAATTTCCTTCTTCCTCTTCTGAGCTCTAGTCTTCCCCTTCTTCTTCAGAACATCATCCACCTTCTCTTCACCTTCTTGATTGTTGCTATTTATTTGCTCCTCCACAATCTCTACCTGTCCTTCAATCAACTCATCCTTTTATTTTGCAATGGGATCATTCAATACGTGCCCACTTCCCAAAGACACAACATTTATTATTTTTTTTGGATTTCTTTTATTATCATTGCATAATGGGATGACCCATTGCACAATACCACGGAACCCGCTCAGACAATCGATTCGCAAGTTGTCTCACCCATCTCTCTAAGTTCCGGATGGCTGTGCCATGAGTTTTAAGTCTGTCATATGTCTTACTGATAAATACCTTCCTTATATCTTTCATTCTAGACTGATTGCACTATTGAGGCCGGTACTGTTCCCTCTGCTGATTTAGAAAACCTGGAGCTCCTTGTCCTTGGGTATGGAGTTATTCTGTTGCCAGGCATTTACACTACCACTAGGTGAACTCAACAAAAATCCGGGGTGCCTCTATCCCACAGAATTGAAATTATGAATACTTTGGTAGTTGCCTTTGTCAAAACTTCCCATAACATTTACCACTTTATATGTATTTGAGGCCTCACGCTCATGCGTGGGATGACCCGTTGCACAAAAGTCACAAACTGATGATGACTAGCTCTGGACCTTGGCTAAGGTCAACTTTGTGTTTAGCTGGGCTTGCACTGATGTGTTAGAGTCTACCTAGTGAACCTACTTGATTTTCTTCTATCATTACTCTCAGTAGGCCATTGGTTAGCATCTTCAGAGACCTCATAAAGTATTGCAACTATCTCCTCAAGAGTCTTCTTCACTAAAAGACCTCCAACCGTAGTACTCAGAGTTCGTCGTGAGGAGGGTGTCAGTCCATCCAAATATTCTTGGAGTTACATCTACAATTTAATTCCATTATGATGACATCTTCTCACTATTTTCTTGAATCTTTCCCAAGCTTCAAAGATCATTTAAGTATCCATCTGGCAAAAGTTGTGGATTTCCCTTCTGAATTTCATAATTTTGCAGCTGAAAAATACTTGTCAAGAAACGTTTTCATCATTTATTCCCATATCTTGATTGACCTAGTTGGTAAACTTTGAAGTCAGTGCTTAGCGTCATCCTTAAGTGAAAAGGGGAATGTCCTTAAGCAGACTACATATTTCAACACTCCATTGTACTGAAATGTGTTCTTGGTTTCCTCAAAGTCCATCAAGTGAATGTTAGGATCTTCATTCGCCTTCCCTCTAAAGAACCAAATGTTCTGAATGGTTTGAAGCAAGGCTTACTTCAACTCAAAACTATTTGTTGCTACGGGTGGAGGTCTGGCACTTCACTGTCCCTGATTGTAGACTGGTCTAGCGTAATCACCTAATGCTCTTCCAAGCTTGGGATCCATATTTTCGAACTGGTCTTCAACCAGAGGTCGGTTTAGATTGAATCTTCGACCACATCATCTATATGGTCTCATCAGCAGCTCTAAGGGCTACTTCAACTGTATCCGTGAAGCTTTTTCTCTTTGTTGTGCTGCCTCTCTTGCAGCTAGGTATAATCCATTATCACTGTTCTTGGCCATGTGTTCTTGGGTGGAAGATTTCCCAAGAAATTTCTAGTGCATTCTTTTTCCTTCCTCAACTCTCTCAAACGCTTTTCCACTTTTGTGTCGTTGCAATCAAATGTTTTCAAGAAGATCGAGTCATAAACCAGAAAAGTTATCTGCACACAGAAGAGAAAAACCGTGAAGAATAAAATAAAATTGGTTCCTGAATTAGCACTAAAAATCAATTTTGAACACTATTGATTGCCAATCCTCCGCAAAGACGCCAACATTTGTTGAGCGCAAAACACAACTTGGAATTGATGCTTACTAGCCAAAGAGATTATAGTATAATTATCATCTCCATAGGGATTAGATTTAAATAATGTTCAAGTAATTTCTGGTTTAACGCTATACAAGATGATTAACACTTTGATTTGAATGATTATAAAATAAAATTAACTATTAAAATTAAAGTAATTAATAATTGATCATAGAGAACTAGAAAGTAACGCAATGGGTTTTGACATGATAGGTGCAAGACTGAAGCTATCTAGGATATGACACTGTTATATTTCACACTTGAGGTTCTATCGATTCTCATGAATTCAATAGGTTATTAGCTTATACTTTCTATTCAGACTCCTCTCTGGATTAAATCTAAATCCTTCAAATAAATTAATGTGAAGTACAGTGAAACTTGCAAGAATCTTTTGGTAGGAACGATCTAAGAGAAACTTCTCACAAATATTTCTCAATCTTAATTTAAACAGTAACTCAAAAAGCTCTCTCGATTACTTCAAATCATAACCAAAATAAACTACGGCATACACTGCAATAGTATTCAGTAAGATATTCCTCTTTCTTTAAACACTATAAAGAATAAAGTCACAACCAATATTAAAGCTCATCCAATAAATTCAAGCAATTAAATAGTAGTCAAATCCATAAACAAAAACCAAGTCACCAAATCATGTTAAACCCTAAGTAAACTACTCCATTGATATGAAGGAAGTCATCACAGATAGAATTAAAGAGTATGAAAACATTAATCTAACATTACAATCCAAAACTCCCGTATTCAATTGATGGAAAGATGCTGAAAACTTGTGTCTTTGTAGCCTCCAATGCTCCCCAAAAGCTTCCAAGGTCCAAAGTCCTCTAAAATTAGGCTTTTGGTGTATTTATACCATAAAAGAACAGGGCCGTATGAAACTATTATTTTCAAGCCGAAGTGGGAAAATTGGACCGCAACAATACACTAATGTGTCACTCCCAGCGTCGCTCCCAGTGTTGTGCCCCGCGTCACGCTAGTGTTAATTTTCAGAGAATATATTTTTGTCAGACAAATCATTTTGCATTGTCGCGCCCCATGCGATGCGACTATGATGTTTTCTCAGGGTAAATTATTTCCTCCACTTTTTGGTATCTACACTTGGTCCTCGACCCCTAAATGTGACCCCAACTCAATTTCTTGGACGACTTTAAAGCTTCAACTTGTTTGATTTAGCTCCAAATTATCTTAATAGCTCAGAAACATTTCTCGCAAGGCATAAAACACATAATAAACGCAAATCACTATCATTTATGCTCAAACACACATAAAGTGCAGTTATTACAGTGTAAACTATGACTAAAACACGGGTTTTTAGCTTACAATCACCCCCTTAGCTTATGTCATCGCCTGAACATTATCTCCTTTGGCATGAAGGCTTCTGTTCACAAACTCTAAAAGAGCGGCTCTTTTTCGATCTTCCATCCGGGAGGACTCCGCCTCCTCAAGCAGCAGCTGCTGCCAGCTACCTCTCCCCTGAGCTCGTCCATTTTGAACTGGTACTGATTCAACAGAGCTCGTAGTTGATCAACCCGGCTTTGGAGATCGCGACACTAGGCTTCTATGCCCCTTCTCAGCTAGAGCTCCTACTCTTTTCTCTTCAACGCCTCTTCGAGAGTGCTAAGCTGCTCCACAGATGTGAGAAACTCTTCATCTTTCTTTCTCAACTCCACCTTAGGGCCGGCACATCGCCCCCTCCTCGGCCTCATTGTACAGCCTCTGAACTCCTCGTACTTTGTCAGTATTATTTGATTAATCTCATTGCATCAGTTCTCTCTTTGCACGTTCTCAATCTCTAAGATAACTGTTTGCAAGCGAAAGGAAAACAAGTAAAAAAAAGACTCTAAAACAAGCCAAAGAAAAACATAAGAGGAAAAGAAAGAGAAATAAAGGAAATGATTTACCTTTAGAGCGAGGCCAATGATTCTCCTGGAAAGAGTATTGTCACTCAGCTTTCCGAGAGTCCGGTTCTTGACATCAGATCAAAAGGGACCAAACCCCTGAACCACGCCCTCATTATTATTGAGCATGTCGTGATTCACTAGGATCGTGATAGTCCTCAATCCTCCCTCCACTCCGACTTTGATCTAAGTTGTTCCACAGTTAATCATCTCGTGATCTTTAGGGTCGAGGTCAGAATCAAATTCATTATCGATAAGCTCGGACCACTCCTCGTCTTGCTCAGTGGGCATCTTGTATTTCCTCTTGTCGACAGAGAAGCTTCTCGAGATGGTCCAGAAGATGAAGCATCCCCCCACCCGGGACGTACATGACCATCATCAATAGCATTCACGAGTGTTTCATCCTCTTCAGGTCAAAGGGAAGCAACAACATCAAATTCCTCTGACCCGGGCCCCTATGAGGCCACCCCTAGACCTCCCTCGGTCAATGTTTCCGCGGTACCTTGCACCACGACCTCAAGAGAGACTTCCAACAAGTCAACCACCACTGGTACACCGTCTCCCCCATCTATGACTTTCCTCTTTCTTGGGCTCAAGTTTGCATCGCGCAGAGAAACTTACTCATCTTCAATACGGGGAGGAGCCAAGGGAAGAAATGGCATAGTGGTTGAAATAGGGTCAGGAGTACAGGAAGTAACGCCCCTCTTTCTCCTAAAAAAGGTGTCGCTGCCAGGTTCCTTTTACCAACATATTTGGAGGGGCCTAGAAAGAAATATAAAGATGATAACAATAAAATGGGTGAGTGAAAACACAATAATGGGTGAGTACAAACACAATACTATCCAAAGAACGACGTTACCTTTCGGAGGAGGAGTCAGCTTGTACTTCTGCCAAAAGCTTGACTAGTCACTGATCCCTGCAGTGCAAAGAAGGATTTGCCTAACCCAGTCTGCAAGGTGTGCCACCAACTAAAGAGTTCGAGCAGTAGCTACAAAATAAGAAGAATCTACTCACAAGCTCAGATTCTACGATTATAAGAATTATTGAAGACAAGCACAAATACTTACGAGCGCGCTTCCAAGCTTCTGGGAAATTTGCGATGTCGGCCACAATGAATTCGGTCCAAATAATAAAGGTGTGAACATTAATTTTTGACTACTCTTGTCATCAATCTTAATGACAAGGGACTTGCTTCCGCTGTTCTGAATGTTCAACATCATGGCCTGATAGAAGTTGGGCATGAATAGGCGCACAAAATGCCGTAGAGTGATCTTGACGTCAGCTAGCTCGGCAAACTTGGATAGAATCTTTATCACCTTATAGACTAAGGGTGCGAGCTGAGCCGGACATACCCGTTAATAGCAACAAAATTCCTTCAGTATAGGGGGAAGAGGAATTGAATAGCCTATGGTGAAGAGATAGGTAAAAAGAGCACAGTACCTTGGGCGGTGAGTGTGCACTTCGTCATCACCGACAGGTACGAGCTCCACTTGATTAGGAAGGCCATACTTAGCTTTGTACTTCGTCAAACGACCACCCATTAGACACGATAGGAAAACCTCAGCCACCGCCTCTAGCTTCCGTTGCAAGTCTAATTTTGCGTCGGGGTTGCAAGGGTTAAATTCTTCTACTGAGAGAAGAACCTTTGCTTCAACGGTGGAGGTGGTGTCTCCTATGCAAACGTAGGACGCAACAACAAATAAGGTAGCCGGAATATCCTTGTTCATCCTATAAACCTCTCCACCACGAGCATTAGAAGGCCAGTTGGACATGATCGTATGTGATGACCCAAAGGGTCATCTTATCAATTAAGACTCTATTTCGAGCTCGTTAACAATAAAAACCTTATTTTCATTCACTTTGATTTGCTTGCTCAGTACGGGCATGAATCCGGAAAGCCTTTATGTGAAAATACATGAAATAATAATTTTTGGGATTTAAAAATAATTTTTAGTTGACTTTGGTCAACGTTTTGAGTAAACGGACCCGAACCCGTGTTCCGATAGTCCCGGAGGCTCGTAGGAAAATATAGGACTTAGGCATATATCCGGAATCGAATTTCGAGGTCCATAGCTCGAGAAATGATTTTTTGACTAAAATTGAATTCCAGAAAATTTATGGTTTTAAAGTATGTGATTATGCTTGATTTTTGATGGTATTGGGACCGTATTTTGGTTTTGTAGCCTGGTACATATTCGTTATAACATCTAGACCATATCTGTGAAATTTGGTGAGAAACGGAGTTTGTATGACGTGATTTGGACGTCCGGTTGAGAGGATAGTAATTTTGAAATGTTCTTGAGGAATTAATGAGTTTTGGTGCTAAATTCATAGTTCTAGGTGTTATTTTGGCAATTTGATCGCACAAGCAAATCTGTATGATGTTGTTAGACTTGTGTGCATCTTTGGTTTGGAGCCTCGAGGGCTCGGGTGATTTTCGAATAGGCTTCAGGATGTCTTGGACTTAGGAAATTCTATTTTTCTACAGCTTCAACACTTGCTGGTTTCCTTCTTCGCGTTCGTAAAGCTTCTCACGTGAACACGAAGAGTAAACTTGTCTGGGGGAGATTTTCTTCCATGCAAACGTGAAGGGCTTTTCGCGAACGCGGAGCGTTGGAGGAATTACCCTTCGCGAAAGCGGCCAGGCTACCGCGAACGCGAATCATTGGGACCTGGGGGAGGGGATCATACTCTATGCGAACACGACACAAGGCTCGCAAACATGGAGGCTGGTGGGAAAAAGCCTTCGCGTTAAGCCACTGCTTCGCGAATGCGCCAGACCCCTCGCGAATGCGATGAAGCTCTGACACCTGTGTAATAAAACAGAACCAGCACGGGATTTTTCAAAAATCTCACAACTCCTTCATAAGAACTCAACCTAGGACTCTTGAAGAGGGATTTCGACACCCAATTATAGGTTTGCACATCATAACTTTTTTTCTTCGATTTCCATCATCATTTAATGAACTCCTAGTCTTTAATCTTGTTCTTTAAGGGTAGAAATTAGGGATTTTGGGGGAATTGGGGATTTAGACCTCGATTTGGGGTCAGATTCCGGAACTAATTATATATTCAGGCTTGGGGTTTTATGGGTAAACAGATTTTGGTTCGAACCTCGAGTTTTTACCAAGCGGGCCCGAGGTCAGATTTTATCTGTTTTTGAAAAAATCTAGGAAATCAGTAATTATGCATTAAAGTTGATTCCTTTAGTGATAATTGATGATATTAAACTAATTATGATTAGATACAAGTGGTTTGGAGGTGAATTCTAAAGGGAAAGTTGTACTTAAGTAGTGAGTGGCCTGGGAAATTGAGGTAAGTATTTGGTCTAACTTTGACTTAAGGGATTAGGGATCCCCGGCTTGATTGCTATGTGAAATTCCATGTGCGTGGTGTATATGTCTGGTGAAGATTACCTATGCACCGCCAAATGAATTGGTTTAGTCTGTTTCCTTCCCTGTTTCCAATTTATTATCTTCTCGTCTTAACTATTTCATGCTTATTGATGCTTTTATGTCTAATTGCTTCTTGCTAGATGTTATATCTTTATTGAAAGTATTAGTTGTTCCGTAGTTTCATTTTGTTACATTATTGGTTCAAGATGGT
Organism: Nicotiana paniculata; assembly: GCA_005239505.1. Classification (NCBI taxonomy): domain Eukaryota; kingdom Viridiplantae; phylum Streptophyta; class Magnoliopsida; order Solanales; family Solanaceae; genus Nicotiana; species Nicotiana paniculata. The sequence goes on from ML327439.1 coordinate 57,450, forward strand.
TGGTCGGTGTTTCATAGTATATTTCAGTTGGTCTCCCTGTGTAGTATTAATTTGTGAAGTTTCATAATTGTATCGATTTCTGTTAGCTTTGGTTGAGGCTTAAATATTGTGGAGGATCGTGAACTAAATTGTGAAATACATGTTCTACTTGTGTGATTGGTACTGATATGGTGGGATTGGGTTGCACGCCGCAACAAAGGATATAAGGGTGACTTATTGAGGAGGAATAAGGGTGAAATGTGATTGTCTGGTGGGATCGGGTTGCACGCCGCAACAAAGGATATAAGGGTGACTTATTGAGGAGGAATAAGGGTGAAATGTGATTGTCTGGTGGGATCGGGTTGCACGCCGCAACAAGGAGTAATAAGGGTGGACATGTGGGATCGGGTTACACGCTGCATTAGGAGGAATAAGGGAGATATATTGAGGAGTAATAAGGGTGGACAGGTGGGATCGGGTTACACGTCGCAACATGAGTAATAAGGGTGAATGTCCACAATATTACTGATTATATGGTGGGATCGGGATGCGCACCGCATCATTTTGTTGTTTATGTATTCTACCTCTGTTGTGACTTTATTCTGTGGCACTGAGACTTTTCTAAGGATTTGGTTATACTTGACTACTGGCAAGATAACTGGGTTCCATATTTATTTACTGCAAGTTACTGTTCCATTTAGTTCCGTACTTCCTATTGCTTTATTATAAACTGTATGCAGGTTATGTTATAAAAGCCCCATCGTAGCCTCGTCACTACCTCGTCGAGGTTAGGCTCGGCACTTACCAGCACATGGGGTCAGTTGTACTGATACTGCACTCTGCACTTTCTGTGCAGATTTTAAAGCTAGTTGTGGCTGATCGAGAGGTCGGCTGCAGGAATCCACAGGCCCTAGCGTCCTCTTCTATGTTCTACATCTCTATTTTTTTTCTTACGAGACATATGTACTTTTCTTTCAAACTGATATTTATAGCTATTCATAGAACGTTCGTGGATTATGATACTAGTTTTGGGTGGTAGTAATAATTTCAAGGTTAAGCAATATTTATTTAAATTTTGCATTTGTTATCACCTGATTTAGACTGTTTACTTATGTTAAAATAAAATTTTAAAGAAAACGGTTAGCTAAATTCTAACATTGGCTTGCCTAATGAGTATGATGTTAGGCGCCATCACGATCCTGATGGTTGGGAATTTGGGTCGGACATATTGGTATGAGAGCACTAGGTTGCCTAGGTCTCACAATTCACGAACAAGCTTAATAGAGTCTGAGGGATCGGTACAAAGACGTCTGTACTTATCTCCTAGAGGATATATGTTTAGGAACAAGTTCCCTTCATTTCAACTTTGTCGTGCGATTGTTGTTGTCCCAGTAGTGATTGAACTCTTCTATTCTTATTCTCTCGCAGATGGCGAGAATACGTACCTCTTCTTTCGTTTACCAGCAACCAGATCCTCCAGAAGCTTCTCCTATGAGGGCCAGAGGTCGAGGCAGGGGCAGGATTCAGTCCAGTTCTCAGACAGCAGCTCCAGCTACGGGGCCTTAGACAGAGCTCGGTGGAGAGGCTCTAGCCTAGACAGTTCTGACGGGACCAACTCAGGTCCCAAAGGGGTTTATTGCTAGCCCGATGCTTCAGGATGCCTTGGTTCGACTAATAGTTCTAATGGAGAGTGTAGCCCAGACTGATGCACTCCCTGGGACAGCAGCCATAACACAGACTGGAGGAGGAGTCCAGACTCCTGCTACGCACACTCCGGAGCAGATCACTCCTCAGCTTCAGACCCCAACAACCCATCTGGTTGGGGTAGTTCAGCCAGTTGTTGTATCACCGCTCTTTGATGGGGCAGCTATGTCCTCCGATGCTTTGTGGATATTGGATAGGTTTATCAAGCTCTTCCCTGTTCATTTCAGCGGTGCCACTCTAGAGCACCCCTAGTATTACCTTGATAGTTTTCATGAGGTTCTTCAGAACATGGGTATTTTGGAGACCAATGGGTTGACTTTGCTGTTTTTCAGATAACGGGTTCTTCCAAGAAATGATGGAGGGATTATCTATTTACTAGACCAGCTAGGTCGCCTGCTCTTACTTGGGGATCAATTTTCACATCTTTTTCTGGAGAAGTTTCTGCCTATCACTACAAGAAAGGAGCACTACCATCATTTCGAGCGTCTTCAACAGAGCAACATGACTGTTACCCAGCATGAGACTCACTTTGTGGATTTGGCCCATCATGTTACTCTTTTGCTACCCACAGAGGGAGAGATGGTTAGGAAATTTATTGAGAGTCTTGCTCATCCTATCAAATTGTAGATGGCTAAGGAGACAGGAATAGAGATCTCCTTCCAATGTGTCTCGGCGAGTGGAGATGGTCCTTGGACTGGGAGGTTAGGGGTCAGACAAGAGACCTCGCCATACCGGTGGATTCAGCGGCACCTCATCTGGAGGTAGGGGTGTCTTTGGTAGAGGCTATCCTCCTAGGTCGTTTCATTCAGCACTTCGGGTATCTCACAGTGCCTCTGGGAGTCGTGGTTCTTATGTGCCTCCTTCTACTCATCCAGTATATAGTGCACTACCAGCTCTTATCAGAGCACCTCCTCTTTAGAGTTATTATCGTGGTCGGTCAGCTCGTCAGGTTCAGTCACAGTTTTCACAGCCACAGTATCAGGATGGATGCTTTGAGTGTGGTGACTATGGGCATATTTGGAGAGCCTGTCCGAGATTGTCAAGTAGTTAGCCTCAACACCAGAGTTCTCATGCCATGGTTCCGGCACTAGCTACCGAACCACCTGCCCAGCCAGCCAGGGGTAGGGGTCAGGTAGCCATAGGTAGGGGCCAGATTGTTAGAGGTGGAGGTCAGCCCGCTAGAGGTGGAGGTCCGCATACCAGAGGTCGTCCTAGAGACATAGTTCAGGATGGTGGGGCCCAGCCTCGATGTTATGCATTCACATCCAGACCTGAGTCGGAGTCCTCCGATGCTGTTATCACAGGTACTATTTTAGATTGTAATAGAGACGTTTCAGTTTTGTTTGACCTGGGGTCTACTTACTCTTCTGTGTCATCTTATTTTTCTTCATATTTGGTTATGCCCAGTGATTCCTTGAGCGTCCATGTATATGTGTCCACGTCCGTGGGGGATGCTATTATCGTAGATTGTATATATCGCTTGTGTGTGGTCACTATTGGGAGTCTTGAGACCAGTGTAGACCTTTTGCTTCTTGATATGGTTGATTTCAAGCCAAGACAGTTACATTAGCCTTGCCGGGGTTTCCTCGATTAGAGTGGAGAGGGACTCCTGGTCATTCCTCCAGTAGGGTTATTTCGTATATGAAGGCTCGGCGTATAGTCGAGAAGGGGTGTTTGGCCTATTTAACTTATGTTCGTGATTCTAGTGCTGAAGTTTCTTATATGGACTCGGTGCCTGTTGTTCGTGAGTTTCCCGAGGTGTTTCCTCAGACTTTCCGGGGATGCCACCCGACAGGGACATTGATTATTTCATTGATGTGGCTCTGGGCACTCATCCCATTTCTGTTCCTCCATATCGGATGACCCCACAAGGGTTGAAAGAATTGAAGGAACAATTGAAAGATTTTCTCGATTAGGGTTTCATTATACCTAGCGTCTCGCTCTGGGGTGTGCTAGTTTTGTTTGTAAAAAAGAAGGATAGATCTACGAGGATGTGTATATATTACCAGTAGTTAAACAAAGTCACTATTAAGAATAAGTATCCATTACCGAGGATTGATGATTAGTTTGATCAGCTTCAGGGTGCCAAGGTGTTTCCAACGAACAATTTGAGATCGGGCTAGCATCTCTTGAAGATTAGGGCATCTGATGACCCTAAGGCAGCTTTTCGGACGCGGTATGGGCACTATGAAGTTTTGGTGATGTCTTTTGTCTTGACCAATTGCACCGCAGCATTTATGGACTTGATGAGCCGGGTGTTCAAGCCTTATCTGGATTCCTTCGTAATTGTGCTTATTGATGACATTCTAATATACTCCCGCAGTAGGGGAGGAGCATAAGCATCACTTCCGGATAGAGCTTCAGACTTTGAGGGATAGTTAGTTGTATGCTAAATTTACAAAGTGTGAGTTTTGGTTGGATTCAGTCGCTTTCTTGGGTCACGTCGTATCAATAAAGGGTATTCAATAAGATACAAAGAAGATTGAGGCTGTCAAGAACTGTCCTAGACCCACTTCAGCCACACAAATCAGGAGCTTCTTGGGTTTGGCGGATTACTATCGTCGGTTTGTGGAGGGGTTTTCATCTATAGCAACCCTAATGACTAAGTTGATTCAGATGGGTGCCCCATTCAAATAGTAGAATGAGTGTGAGGCGAATTTTCAGAAGCTCAAGACAGCCTTGACTTTAGCACCGGTGTTGGTATTGCCATCAGATTCATGATCTCTCATGGTATATTGTGATTCCTCCCGTGTTGGGCTCGGAGTGGTATTGATGTAGGAGGGCAGTGTGATCGTATATGCATCTCGGTAGTCATAGTTTCATGAGAAGATTACCCTATCCATGACTTAGAATTGGTAGGTATTGTTCACGCGTTGTAGATTTGGAGGCACTATCTTTATGGAGTGATATGTGAGGTTTTCACGAATCATCGTAGCCTTCAGTATTTGTTCAAGCAGAAGGATCTCAATTTGAGGCAGAGGAGATGGTTAGAGATATTGAAAGACTATGATGTCACTATATTGTATCACCCAGGAAAGGCCAATGTGGTGACCGATACACTGAGTAGGAAGGCAGTGAGTATGGGCAGCCTGGCATTCATTCCAGTCGGTGAGAGACCGCTAGCTTTAGACATTCAGACTTTGGCCTTTCAGTTCGTGAGGTTTGATATTTCAGAGCCCATCCGTAATCTAGCTTGTACAGCTGCTCGATCTTCCTTATTTGAGTGTATTAGATATCGGCAGTATGATGACCCTCACTTGATGGTCCTTAGGGACACAGTTCGGCACGGTGGTGCCAAGCAAGTTATAGTTGGAGATAAAGGTGTTTTAAGGATGCAGGGTCGAGTATGTGCACCTAATGTTGATGGGCTTTGTGATTTGATCCTTGAGAAGGCTCATAGTTCTAAGTATTCTATTCACCCGGGTGCTTCCAATATGTACCAAGACCTGCGGCATCATTATTGGTGGCTAAGGATGAAGAAGGATATTATTGCTTACGTGGCGCGGTGCTTGAATTATCAGCAAGTGAAGTATGAGCATCAGAGACCCGCTGATTTTATTTAGCAGGTGGAGATTCCTGAGTGGAAGTGGGAGCGCATTACTATGGACTTTGTTGTTGGACTCCCACGGACTCAGAGAAGGTTTGACGCTGTTTGCGTTATTATGGACAGGCTGACTAATCAACACACTTCATTCCTGTGGCAAGTACTTGTTCTTCGGACGGTTGGTTCGGAATTTGGGTCATGACATCGTGAAGTTTGAAGAATTTTAGGGAGGAAATGAGTTGAGAAAATAGGAGGAAACTTTAGAGAATGATAAGCTGGAGAAGTAAACTCAAAGACATCAAAGGCAATTCTAGCAGCGATAGTGATGGTAATGCTCAAATAATGGTGATCATCCCCCTCTTTATAGAGGAGGAACCTCAAATATGAAAAAACTCATCATAATGGCAACCAGAATTGAAATCGAAGAACCAATCCAAATGTCGCGCATGTCCTGATGTGACATATCGGGAATAGGCATGATCTTGACAAATGACGTCACGTCCCATCCATGTCAGGCTCTCTCTAGACGTCACCCAAGAAAATTAAGAGTTCAAAATATGTGACTCTCAAAACACCACGACATCTGCCTTTTACGACGACCACGACCACTATTATCCATTTATCAAGCCTGTCCACGAGGACGATATCGACAAACAGAGGGATTAACTATATGGGTGAAACACTTCATGTCATGCATTTGACCTGGTCAATGACGATAAAGCCTTTGAAGGCTGTGACATGTTGACGCTATAACGTGTCAACTTGACTCTAAAAGGTCGAGGTCATGTGAATAGGATGAATCATCGTAAAGGTCGAGGTGGTTTAATGGAGTACGAGGATGAGGACCCGCCTTCGGTAGAGAGTAGCAGCTAGTTTTAGGATTTAGATTCCCTAGAGAAGATTCTCATGGTTATTCTTTTTTGTTGTACTATCTAGGGTTTTATGACCCATGTACCCTCTTTATAAATAGGAAGAGATGTAGTTTCAAAAAGGGATCAAATAATTTTTGTAAAGAATATCATTAACATTCTTTGTGCAAGATTCTTTCTTTGAATACATACAAAATCTAATTTTACACTTCTTATCTTTTACCCTTCTATCTCGATCAAAGTAGAATCGGAATATTCAACTGCTCATCACCATCCATCATTGTCAGAAAGCATTGTGGGTAATCTCATCCTTGTCGGGTGAACACAAAAATCACTTATTATCATTAATTGCCATCGTTTAAGTTTTTAATCTTTTATTGCTCCATCATTATTCTTTGATAACCGTATTTAATACTACATATTAAATATACATGATAAAGTGCTAGATTTACTCTTGAATATTAATATCATCTTTGATTAACCCTTCGTTTCTGTAAATGTAATTGTATAAAAACCTAAATCTAATTTATGGGTCATACACAAATATACACGATCATTGCAAACAGAGGTACTAGAATAGCTTGAGTTCGTCCAAGTATCAATGATTATGAGAGCATTCAAGTTATTATAAATTAAGCAAAAGTCTAACTAAAAGTGCTAATATTTCTTGTTGGAGTACTTTCTCCGTTCGATATACAATTATAACCTAGAGTATAGTAGCAATTTGAAAATAATATATAATACGATGCACTTTAATTTAGTTCAAATTATTAATACATGAAGGAGTTTAGGAAAGAGTTACTAAATGTGAAAACATTGGAGTATTTTTCGCTGAGCAAGAAAAAGAAAAATGGAGTATTTTTAACGAGCTTGGGATTGGCCAGGCATTGAGAATTTGATTTTCAAGATTTTGAGCAAGATTTTCATCAATACATATGCTTTACATTCGTTTGAGGATAAAATATAGTGTAAACATAATCATTAATTGTGCCAAGATCTTGTACATGATAATCTTATACAAAATCGTCACAGAAAACATAGTTGAAGCGGAAGTCATTATTGTAAAGCAGAAGCGTTAATTGAAATTGGTTTCTCGCCCCTTGCCCTAGCTTTCGTTACCTCCGCTTTTAGTGATGGAAAAGAAGAATAGAATAGGGGGTAACCCTAATACGTGGGGAGATGACAAATTTATAGAGGTTCTCATTTAATCTGGTACGCCCATCAAGTAATCGATCAGACTGATAGGATTTGATCATTAATTAAATATTAATTATGGTCCTTAAACCTATTGGGCCACCAATATACGTAGGAAAATCTTACATTCTCCCACTTGGCCCAATAATCACATAATATTAATATTTAATAATATAAACATTAATTGCGCATAAGCAAATCTCTTCTATAATGTCCATCATTAATACCATAATACGATAAATTACTAAATATGAGTTATGGCAGTTATATATAATTTTTTTACATACTCCCTTCCATATAATACAACATTAGCAACTCATCGTATCGGGTGTATAGGCTATAAAATATTACGGTCCACAATAATGTCTCATTGAGAGTTATACTGTAATATCTCAAAACGATAATGTGTACACCATTATGAGAAACAAGAAATTATTAATGTATATTAGAAACACATAAATGAGCTCAGAGTGTGAAAACATCATAAGTACAGCGAAGCCCCATTCTATGTACATGTTCTTTAAATATCATTGGCTGTAAACCTTTTTTTAATGGATATACAACCATGAGATCAGTTCTAATATGATCCAGTGACACTCTTTGTTTCTGAACTTCCTCCTTCATGGTAAATTAATTTAATTCCATATGCTTGGCACCTTTGTGGTACTTATTGTTCTTGGAGAAGAATACTGATGCAGAATTATCAAAATAAACTTTCAGCGGCTTTGTAATGGTGTCGACAACCCCAAGTCCTAAAATAAAGTTTCACATACATAATGCATGAATTGTGGCTTCAAAACATGCCACAAATTCTGCTTCCATCGTGGATGTAGCAATGACAAATTGTTTGGCACTCTTCCACGATATTGCTCATTCATCCAATTGGAACAAATAACCAAACGTGGACTTTCTAGTGTCAATACATCCGGCAAAATTTAAATCCAAGTATCCAACCACTTCCAAATGCTTGGATCTCCTATACATGAGCATGTAATCCTTCGTTCCTTTCAGGTACCTCAAGGCTTTCTTTGCAGCTTTCCAGTAGTCAATTCATGGGTTACTCTGATATCTTCCCAACATTCAAACTAGAAAATTAATATATAGTCTTGTGCAAGTCTGAGCATACATCAGACTACCAATAATAGAAGAGTAAGGAATTTATTCCATTTCCTTTCGTTATACAACATTCTTAGGGAATTGAGAGACTAAATTTGTTCCCCTTTTGAATTGGAAGAATTCATGTTGAACAGTTATTCATGTTAAATCTCTCTAGAACTCTTTCGATATAGCCTTTGTTAGACATCCTAATAATCCTTTTGATCTATCATGTAATATTTCTATTCCTATCACATAGGATGCCTCGCCCATATCTTTCATTTCAAAATTCTTAGAGAGAAAATCTTTTGTCTCACACAATTTGCCTAAATCATTAGCAGCAAGTAGAATATCATCAACATATAGGACTAAAAATATAAACTTGCTTCCACTGATCTTTTGATATATACACCAATCAACGGTATTTTCCAAAAATCCAAAAAATGTTATGGTATTATTAAATTGTCGTGAGTCTTGTTTAAGTCTATATACTGACTTGTTCAGTTTACACACCATTTGACTTTTTCCTTTAGTTTCGAAACCCTCTGGTTGGTCCATATAAACTTCCTCCTCGATATCTCCATTAAGAAAGGCAGATTTCACATCCATTTGGTGTAACTCTAAATCATAATGAGCCACTAATGCCATAATAATTATTAACGAGTTTTTCTTTGAGACCGGTGAATATGTCTCTTTATAATCAATGCCTCCTTTCTGAGTATAACCCTTGGCAACAAGTCTGGCTTTATATCGTTCAATATTGCCATTTGAATCGCGTTTGGTCTTAAAGACCCATCTACACCCGATTCTTTTAGAACTTTCTGGTAATTCAACAAGATCTCAGACATTATTGTATTCCATGGATTTTAACTCTTCCTTCATAGCATTAATCCATTTGTAAAACTCATTACTTTCTATGGCTTGTGAAAATGAAACCAGATCCTTATTAAGACTAATGTCAAAATCTAACTCTTGGAAATAAACCACGTAATCATCCAAAATAGACGATTTTCTAACTCTTTGAGATTTTCTTAATGGCATTTCTTGTGGTTCATTTGTGTCAGATATTTATGAGTTAGTTTCTTCATGAAGTGTTTCATCCAAATGTTGCTCGGTATTGTCAAAGTGTTCTTCAACAACTTGAGCAATATTTGGTATTTGTGTGGAAGTAGGCACATTCCTGGGTAATAAAACATTGATCCTCACCTCATTTATTTCCACACTTTGCTTTTCAACACTCCCACTAACTTCACCATTCTCAATGAATCTTGCATTACCAACAATTCTCGAACTATGGTTTTGACAGTCTTCCCTTTAGATTTCTCTGGGTAACCAATAAAGTAACCACTTACGATTCGAGAATCTAATTTTTTTTCTTGTGAATTATAAACTCTAGCTTCCGCTGGGCAACACCAAACATGCAGGTGACTTAAACTAGGTTTCTTTCCTGTCAACAGTTCAAAAGGGGTCTTTGGAACTGCCTCACAAGGAACCTTTTTTAACAAATATAAAGCGGTTTTAAGAGCGTACATCCACAATGATTTGCCTTAGAAATTCATTTAAGTTGAATTCGGTCAACTTTTTGAGCAAATAGATCTGGATCCATAATTTTATAGTCACGGTGGGTCCGTATGATAATTTGGAACCTAGGAGTATGCCCAGAATTAAATTCAGAGGTCCCTAGCTCGAGTTACTGATTTTTTTTTTAAAATTAAAAGTTTGAATGGTTTTTGATTATTATGAATCGACTGTTGTTTGGATTTATTGATATCGGGTCCGTATCTTGGTTTCGGAACCTGATACAAGTCCACTATAATATTTATGACTTATCTGTCAAATTTGGTGAGAAACGAAATCGATTTGACGTGATTCGAACGTTCAGTCGTGAAAATAGAAGTTTTAGTTTTTTCTTGAAAATATAATTTGATTTGGTGTCTGATTCATAGTTCTAGGAATTATTGTGGTGTTTTGAGCACGTGAGAGAGTTCATATGATGTTTTAAGACTTGTGTGCATGTTTGGTTTGGAGCCCCGGGGTCTCGGGTGAGTTTCAGATAGGCTTCAGATGTTTTTGAAACTTAGAAATCTTGTTTTTTTGCATTTTCAGGTGCCTTTTGGTTTCCTTCTTCGGTTTCGCGCAGGCTCTCTCACGAAGGAGAAGTGTGAGCTAGGCTGGGGGATGATTTGCTGTACACAAACGCAAGGTTATGGTCGCGAACGTGTAGCAATGGGGGTCTGCTCTCTGTGAACGCGACCGACATCACGCGAACACGTAGAGTTATTGGAGGTGTGCTGGAGATCAGTGGGTTGTTCTATGTGAACGCGAGCCAAGGCTCGCGAACAAAATGGATAGGGGGGACAGACCATCACGAACACGTGCAACACTTCACGAACGCGAAAGCCATTCAGGCTACTGCACATCGCGAACGCGAAGAAGGCCTGATGCTTAGACCTTAAGACATTTAAAAAATGGGATTTTACCAATTTTTTAAAAACTCCCCATTAAAGCTCAGCGTAGGTGCATTTTTGAAGGGAAAACTCAACACCAATTCATAGGTTTGTACTCTTTAACACATTTTCTTCCATTTCTAACATCACCAATTAAACTCCTAGCCCTAATCTTTGTTCTTTCATGGTAGAAAACTAGGGATTTAGGAAGAATTGGGTTTTTTTTGCAAATTGGGGATTTAGACCTTTACATAATCGGGCTCGGGGGTGAATGGTTAAATGGGTTTTGGTTCGAACCTTAGGTTTTGACCAAGTGGCCCCAGGGTCGATTTTTGACATTTTTGGGGGAAAGTCTGGGAAATCTAAATTTATGATTGTAATTGATTCATTTAGCACTATTTGATGTTATTGAGTTAATTGTGGCTAGATACGAGTAGCTTGGAGGTGTATTCTAGAGGAAAGGCTGTAATTGAGCATTGAGTGACCTGTGGAGCAAGGTAAGTATTGTGTCTAACCTTGACTTGAGGGATTAAGAACCCTCGACCTATTTGCTATGTGAAATTCATGTGAGCGACGTATATGTTGATACCTAATTTTTCCTAAAAAATAACTTTGTTGCATATATATCTTCAAAATCATGCATTGGTAGCAATTTGTATTTTTCCATAATTTTTCAACATTTTTATTAATTTGTCCAGTACTTTATTTCCAATAAATAATTATAAAATTATATCACAAATGATTTCAAATATATTTCTTGACTTAATTCATTGTTTATGGTCCTATTAAGACCAAATTATTCCATAAATAGCCAAATTGCCACCTTTTGACAATAATTGCAATAACATTACAATTATAGCCCATGCATACAATTTTGTGTTATTTTTACCAGAAATTAGTCTTTTGTATTTTTAAATACTAAGTAACCATTAAAACATTTATATGCATGAAATTCATTTTTTATAATTAGTAATTATTTTATAAAATTGTTTTACTTAAATTATCTTCGTATTTAACAAATAGCCCATTTATCTCAACCATAGCCTATTTTAGCTAGCCGAAAAAATTCCTAATTATAGTAGCCCAAGACCCCCAGGCCCAAACATCATCCTACCAGACCCAATTCCGCCCAAATCCTGGTCGTTGATCATTTTTTATCTTCGGTCTAGGTTAATTATTTCCTTAATTAACCTAAATGACCCCTTCCCCAAACCTCTCATTCCTCCTCTCACATCCGCCGTCACTCATCTCCCTTTCCTCTCAAACGCACTCTAATCCTAACCCTAACTTTCACATCACCGTCACTCTCCATCGTTAACCATGGTGGTTCCTCACCACCCTCAGGCCTCTCATGGCTCTCTTATGGCGGTATTACTTTTCTCTAAGGCCCTCAAGGGATGAGGGTCAGTCCACTCACACCTTGGGCCTGTTCTTGCCTGTTTCAGGCCGCCATGGATCGATTGAGTAAGATCTTCTTATCTTTGCCTAAACCTATGGGTTTATAAGCCTCGTTTTCATCTCTATGCTATTTTTTCAAAATCCTAATTTCGTCTCTTGAGCTTATCTGATCTGTATAGATCTAAGATGGAGCAAACTTATTTTGTATGTTTTTCTTATGAAAATCTCCTGATTTTCGAATAGCTTTTCATTTTCCTAAACTAGGGTTTCCTGAAAATCTTTTCTTCAAAATGCTTTCCGACCTTAAGTGTTTAATCATGTGGTTCTTATGTGTTTTCGACTGATTACGTTGAGTTTTCCTTAACCTAGTCGATTTATGCTAAACCCCCAATTTTCTGATATTTTTTCTTTGATTCTGAGTTTGACCGTGTTACTTGTTACGCTTTTCGTTCTGTGCTTTGGCTTGCCTGATTTCCCTTTAGTCTAATTCGATGTCTTGTGATTTTTTACCCTAGTACGTCTCTATTAGGGTTTCTGATTCGATTCCTCGACTGATTTCTATGTGTTTATGAAATTGTGTTTAGACTATTTGTTTATTTGCGGAAACCTATATTTTCTTCCCTTAAATTAATAATTTTTTGAATTTGTGATTCACGGATTTGCTTTATTAAGGATCTGCACGCCTAAGTCTTGCCTATTTCTATGATTACAACCGTAATTAGTTGTTCCTACCTTATTTGATTGATGTATATATATTGTTCCCTTTACATGATTCTTCCCTTAAATTAGACCCCTGATTTATTTATTCTGAATTCCTTTATTTGGTCTACTTTGAACTTCTTTTCTTAATTAGACTACTATTATTACCGTTTGGGCAATTGTCGTTAATTAAATGAGTTTATTATCAACTCTTTATGTGATTAATTCAGTGATTCCCCTAATTGCTGAGTACTGATTTGTTTTACCTTATTCTACTATGCTCTTAACTACTATATTTACTCTTCTCTATTCTCACTTCAAAAACACGAATTAAGTTCAGAACACACACACACACTAAAAACTCTCTCTTCTTCCTCTGCTACTTGTGCAAACTATTGGTCTTGTCGGCTGAAAGTCAAGGCTAGACAGTGGAACTACATTTTCTTTACATTTTGCACTTTCTTCTTTGACTGGTATATCTCTAGTTCAAATCTGAAACTTAACTCTATGTGGTCCATGTTTATTCTTGCACTAGTTCAATTTGCTGTGCATTCAATTTATCTTCATGCCTACTGCTTTACTCAACATGTCTCAATTCAGTTCTCTTGTTCAAATGTGTGATCAGTATTTATGGGTCTCACTTGTATGTTGATACTTGACCAACATGCTTATTGGTTTATGATTATTACCTTCAGTTAGCATACTCGTGTTAGTAACTTAATCTTCTAATGTGCTTAATTGGTCCTAAGTGGTATGACTAATTTTGTCTTATGCACCCCTGTCTTCAACATGACTTTCACCCCACTCTTTCTCTATGTTCTAACTGCCTATTACCATGACTGACTTGTTCAGTGGACTTCTAGTTGTTTTGTGCACTTGCTGCCTCAAATGTTTCCCTGCTTATGTGGTTTCAACTATGTATGTCCCAATCCCCTTCACCTTTGTTTGCAAATTGTTTGTGAATTTGAGTATCCGACGATTAGGTGATTGTTTGTTGAGTTTGTTCTCCTCAAAACTGATTTCAAAACTGTTTTCTTTTTCACTCTTAATGTTCTTCTCAGAACTGTTTTCCACTCCTAGCATCCTCTTGAAACTGTTTCAATTTTCGAAAACATTTGCACTCCTAAAGTTTTATCTACACCGTATTACTAAGTCTTTCAACGTATGTCAAGCACTCTCACTTTACTCCTAAGTCCCTAGGTTCTGCCCCTCCAGAGTGTGTACTGCCTTGGCATCCTTTTGAGACCCCTATGAACTCTGGCACACTGGGGCTGGCCCTTCCACGCTGCACTTACTCAGTTCTTTGTTATGAAAGTTTTGTTGTGAGCACTGCCCGAGATCCTTGAGGTCTTTAGGGAACTTTGACACACCCCGGACATGGGATTGGCTATGAAACTCTTGGTATTTAAGGTTATAGACGTTTGGTATCCTACGGATATATCTAGGCCTGCTTCAGGCTCCCTATTGTTTAACTTATTCTTTTTTGTTTATTCATGTAATTTATTCAGCTATTAGTTTGTAATAATTAATTTGGAAACATATATTGGGGATGGCTAGTGAAATGGGGAGGGTAGCTGATGACATTGTCGACACTATTGGGTAGAGAACATGACTTAGGCTTTATATTCTTTATGTCTGCATTAGAATTCATGTTTTAGGACTAATATGTTCATTAAAATAATGCCAAACATGCGTTAAATATCATGTTCCTAGGACTCCATATTTACTGCTTCAGCATATCACTTGTCATTATTCCATGTTTTATTAACGTTGCATCATCTCACCATTTAGAGATCCTGTTCCTAGGTCAATAAATAAACTAGACATAAAATTGTCCCTCTTGTGTGCAGTTAGAAATCATGCCTTAAGAATTCTGTGCATCTAGAAATCATGTTTTAAGAATGTTGTTACTCTTGTGTGCATTTAAAAATTATGTCTTAATAATTATGCCATTCTTATGTGCATATTAGATACCATGCTCTAGGATTCTGTTGTATTTGTTTGAATACGTCTAGTTTAACTACTGACCATGAAAAGGCATAAAAACAGTCTCACATATAGATGTATGTTTTCTGAACATAACTTAGATGAATCACCCTTTTAAAAGTTTGTGTCACTTAGAAAAACATGTTTGTAGGTTAAACAACTTCTAAACCCGTTAAACATCTCTTGTAATTGTGATCGCATACAGTTCCACGCCTAGGAAAGCCTTAGGTAATTAAATGCTATATAATTGGAAATTTCTTTGATCATGTTTATTGCTTAAAGGCTAACATGTTTATAATCAGTGGGTAAACTGATAGGTCCCTGTCTTTAAAGTTCGTATGAAACGATGTTGCATATTCCTGTGCATTGATGTCACTTAGATATCCTGACTTAGGATCCTTTGTTTTCCTAATAAGACTGCCTTTGTCTGTGTTTGAGACATGCTGTTTATTTGCATTATATGTGGAGGTGAATCTAAGCCTCATAACTGTTTTTGTTAGTTTTGTGCTAGTCCTACTTGTTCTTGCTTGTCGCCTAGTTTTTCCTTTTTAAAAACCGTAAGGGTTTGTCTAGAACTGCCAGTATATTAGAGGTCCTAAACTCCTTCGGGACCACAAATAAGGGAAGGGGAACAGTACGTTTAGAGCTCGTTAAATCAAACTCGCTTAATAATTCTCTAAGGGGGGGAGGGATAATGGGTAGAAAGGGATATGATGACCTGTGCGCTAATGCAACGTGTAGCCCCTTATTGAGGAGTGGTTACTGGGAATTGCACAGATATGATCCTATAGGATAAACATCTTAGGACCTCTCTTATCCTTTACATATGTGTGTTTGGACTGCTAATTTGCTAAGACCTTTATTTTCTTACATCTGTGTGCTTAGATTGTCTACTTGCTACTTGAATAATTCACAAAGCATGTTTGGTCGAGACCCACAGTTGTGGACTTTGAGGGGTGCCTAACAACTTTCCCTTGAAGTGATTTCAAGCCCTTACCCAATCTCTATTTATGAAATTAGTGTTATGAATGACCCTTAATAGGTGCCCTAACACACCTTAATTCGTTAGGTGGCGACTCTTTGAACTCATTAGACCCCCTTTCCCAAAAGGAAACGAGTTGTCCCAGTAATGTCAAAAACCCTGACCAATCTGAAAGGAGAGGGAAAAAAGGGGGCGCGACAGCATGGTGACTCTTCTGGGGAAATCTAGGTTTTTACAATTACAAATCGTTTTGTGAATTCGTCCAAGTATGCCTTGCTTTGTTAAATACCTGCACCTTTTCCGTTTCCCCTTTATGTGCAATAAATTGTTTACTCTCCGGAGTATTTATTTTTTTATAAAAAAAAGACTGACAAGTTTCTTTTTGTTTTCCTTTGTAACTTCTTTTCAATTATAAATGTTGAATTTATCGCTTTCATTATGTGCAAATGCGTGACAACATGTTTATTGCTTATTGCTGCATAATCATGCTCAACATCATATTCCACTCGTGCCTATACAAATCCTATAGCAACGCTTGATGAGTTGTTGCGCTCTTCCATTTTATATCACCCCCTAAATTCAGAAAGGCTTATTTGCGGTAAAACTAGTCGATCAGCGGTGCAATCAACGGTTTCGTGTCTTTCCCCCTCAAGTTGTCCACTTGAGGGTACCAGTATAGACCCCCATAATAACCTTACTCTGATTATAACTGTACATACATCATGGTCAAACCTAGCCGGATTAATATGTTGTCCACATAATAACCTTTAGGAAAAGCCTTATCCAAAAGTCCACTAGGGTTTCCATAATCCCAACGGACGCAACCACAATCTGTGCATTAATTTGGAGAAATAAATGCCAATATGCTAATCACTGATGTATAAGTAGTTGAATCTGGAGGGGGAAAGGGTCTAACATTATGAGGCACGAAGTCCCCAGGTTCGGCATGGTCCAGAGAATACCACCATTGTTGCTGGGTTGGTGGGAGGACGTTTCGCCAAGTGACAAAGACCATGTGAAAAGGGTCCTCGGAAATTTACCCTCTTTACTGGATATCCAACCAAATAATACGTTGATCGAAGCAGCCACTATGTTCTGGGACAGAGAAAGGTCTGCGTTCCGTTTTGGCAACATAGAAATGACCCCTCTCTTGGAGGAAATATAGGGCTGCTGGATTACCTTGGGACAATCCGAGTTTATTGGTGCCGGAAACCCGTCCTTCTAGGGGGTTCCTGAAAATGATGGGTTTGAAAAAGAACGATGATTTAGAGTGCCTGAAGGAGTCCTACATAACTTTTGACTACCTCTATGAACGATACAACCATATCAAATCCTTTCATATCTTCCATGATTAATTCTATATCACTTCCTTGGGTCATATTCACCGCAAGGTTTTTGTGTTCGTTGTTTGTTTCCTGGGTATGATAGTATTTCCAACAAAAGGAGACAGGATTCAAACTAGACTGGCTATGGTATCCAAAACCTGGATGGAGAGGATCAAGGGGCGGACATATACCATTATCCCTATGATCATAGCAGATATATACCGAGCCTCAGACCGCTGCCAGAAGGGGTTCAAACACTTTGAGGGTTGTAATCTACTACTATAGGGTTGGTTATTAGAGCATCTCCAAAGGGGTAAATATCGTCAAGAGTTTCCACGAAGGGCGTGGAATGATCATATAGCCTTCCATCACCCTAAGAGAATGACTTACATCCCAGACAGGTTTGCTCAACCGGAAAATGATACATAATGGGTGCAATTTTTTGACAACTTGACCAAGGACCAGGTTAAATGGATGATCGAATGGTTTCATACCAGTGATTTCATCGTCAAATCAAGGGACGCTCCACACCTGGTGTTGATCGGGTTAAGGGGCATATACCCTTATGTTCCCATCAGG
>ML327441.1:309-19367 GCA_005239505.1 Nicotiana paniculata
ATTGAGTTTGAAAAGGCCCTCCGTGAGTTAGCCTTTTCCAACATACATTTCATTCTTGCTCACAACAACTTTATTAGAAACAAATACACATTTGAATTCATTCTTCACAAGTAAAGAAGTAGAAACTAAATTCTTCCTAATAGTAAGAACATGAAGAACGTTGTTGAGCGTTAACACCTTGCCGGAATCATCTTTAAGAATATCTTCTCATAAACTTCAATCTTGGCTGTTGAATTATTTCCCATGGAAATCTCTTCTTCGGGATCAGCAGTAGAGTAAGTCGCAAATGCTTCTTTGACAGCACAAACATGTCAAGTGGCTCCGGAGTCGATCCACCACTCCTTCAGATTTCCAACTAAGTTGCATTCCGAAAGCATTGCACAAAGATCATCAATGTCATCATTCTTCTCTACTATGTTGGCCTGTCCCTTCTTCTTATCCTTTTTCGAGAGACGACAATCAGGGGCTTTGTGACCAACTCTTCCACAGTTGTTTCAGTTGCCCTTGAATTTTTTTTTTGTTATGCTCCTTAGTCTGTCCAGAAGATCTCTTCCTCTTCTTACTTGGAGCAGTCTCCTCAAAGATATTAGCTCCATGATCGTTGAATTTTCACGAGAGTTCTTCTCGGCTGTTTTGTTGTCTTCCTCAATCTTGAGACGAATCACAAGATTTTCCAACTTCATTTCTTTGCGCTTGTGCTTAAGATAGTTCTTGAAATCTCTCCACGAAGGAGACAACTTTTCAATCATTGCAGCCATTTGAAATGCTT
The DNA here is from genome assembly GCA_005239505.1 of Nicotiana paniculata. Classification (NCBI taxonomy): domain Eukaryota; kingdom Viridiplantae; phylum Streptophyta; class Magnoliopsida; order Solanales; family Solanaceae; genus Nicotiana; species Nicotiana paniculata. The sequence goes on from ML327441.1 coordinate 1,079, forward strand.
CATTCACGACCATACCTTCAGCATTAAGGTCGTGAAAAGTAAGTTGAAGCTCCTGAACTTGGGTTCCCACAGTTTTGCTGTCTATCATTTTATAGTCTAGAAACTTGGCAACCACAAATTTCTTCAAGCATGCATCTTCCGTCTTGTACTTCTTCTCATGTACTTGCTTCCATGCTTCAACAATCATGAACTTCTCGTTGTCCGGCATGTCCGCAGCAGGCACCGGAGGTTCTTCACTAGTGAATTTCTGCATACCAAGTGTGGTAAGCCAGAAGGACACTCTTTGCTGCCATCCTTTGAAGTTGGCTCCAGAAAATTTCTCCGGTTTGTCTGCCGATGGAACAACAGTCCGGCTTGACGAGGCTATCGTCGTTGCCGTAATAGTCGCAGAAGAATTTCCGTTATCAATTGCCATTTCTTACTGTCAACAACAGAAGAGTTCAATCAATGGCAAAACCAGAACAATATACAATACTGTAATTAACAATAAACAGTATGTATAATAAATAAAAATCGAAGTTTTTATATACTGTTTCACAGAAAACGATGAAATTTTTATGTTCTTCAAATCGTTTTCTGAATTTCAAACTCTGATGAAGTTTTTATATCTTCAAATCAGAATAATAAAATTCAGAATGAGTAGAAAACCACACAGGTTTTAATTTCCACAAACAGAATACAGAATATAATAAAAAAATAATTTCCTTAAGATTGTTATTAATCTGTATTGCTGTAAAATAAATAAAACAGTAAATTTTTTGAAAATACAGAAACATGAAAGTAAGTAAAATTAGAACGTCAATTCTCTTCTGAAAATAGTATAAGAATAAATCGAGCCCACTGAATATGCAGTGTGTCCTTAAGGAAATTTTTCCCCTCAAGTACCCGAGGTTTTGGAATATATCCTCCCAGGATATAACGATTTAACTCACCAGCAAATCGGTACCAAAAACTCTGGTGATCGGCGAACCACTTGATGGTCGTAAAACAGATTGGAATATTTTGTGCAGAAGAAGAAGAAGAAGATCAGAAAATTTAGTAAGTAAAAATTCTGGGATTCAAGACATATTTATAGCCAATTTCGTACTGTTTCTGAAAAGGTTTTGCAATCTTTCAGAACAGCCATAGCTGTTGGAACAGGTGTGAGTATTGCGGGAAAATTAAAAACGGAACCAAACTTAAAATTAAGCTACACTAAGCTTAAGGACCAGTTGGAACAGGACCGTACCGGACCTTTGTCCAAAAAGAATAATCAATCAATCTTTGACCAAATCCGAAGCCGAAGCCGAGCGACGACGACGGCGCGAGGCTTGCCTTCTTCTCAAGTCTTTAAAAGCTAGAAGAAGAGCTTCTCTATATATACACATAGATTTTCTTTCCTTCTTCCAATGAGGGACAAAGTGAACTAATTCAAAATTTCACTTCCCTCCATTTCTTTTCTTACCATTTTCCATTCACTCTCTTTAAGCTACACCAAGCTTAAAATTAAGCTACACTAAGCTTAAGGACCAACAGTTATAATGTTGGTCGTTACAGAAAATATATCAAGATTGCATGAACCAGTTAAACTCTGAAGGTTGCAAAATTCCCAAGCCCGTCCATTTAGCCGATAATGGTTCAGGGTATTAAGCTCGTCTGAGGGAATGAGCTTTTTTCAACTGCTTTTTGGTACTAATGCTAGGAAAAATATAATGTAGACTATTGAAAGCAGAGAAGGATTAAGATTTGTATAAATGCTTTCTCAAAATACTTATTGCTTGACATCTGGGATAAGCAAATGGACTTTCTATGTAGGATACATGTAGCCCATTACAGTTATCAGATAAGTACTAGTGTTTGAGGTGGAACACATTCTCATTTCAAGAATGTGAGAGTTACCTTAAACAGTTGTACAGTTTCAAAAGGTTGCCGTTATTTAAAGCAGAAAAGTCAATCTGCTAATAACTGTTTAACAAAAATTAATTTGAGTCTGTATCCTTTTAATTTTAATCACATACTCAAGTCCAAATCCAAGTTCATCTATGGTGAAAAATAAGTCTGTTTCAATCATTACATGAATGGCCAAGTATTATTAAGAGGAAACGAGTAGACTAGACTCTAGAGGAGGACAAGTCGGTGCACAAAGCATCCCGCATTCACACAGGGTCCGGGGAAGGACCTCACCCCAGGGTGTATGATGTATACAACCTACCCTAATGCAAGGGTTAGTGTTTGTTTCCACGGTTCGAACCCGTGACCTATAAGTCAGACGGAGACAACTTTACCATTGCTCCAAGGCTCCCTGTCAAATGAGTAGACTAACACTTATATATTATCCCTCATCTGCATTTCTAACCTGGGATTCTTGTAAACCAACACATTATGAATTTTTAGTCGGGCGACTTGTTATGATAGTCAGACACCTTTCGCTGCCACTTTCTAGCTCTATCTAAATCAAGGGCAAGGAATTGTAATGAGGAATGAACGTAAAGTGAATCAGCGGAAGATAGAAAGCTGTTGTTGATTTTCTTAAACTGTGAAAGATCCAAAAGTAATTGAGTTTTGAACTTCATGGAGCATAATAGTGAAAGTGATAGTTTTAAAATACTCCTGGAAACCTGTCAATCCAATCTGACTTAATGGTTTCACTGGTTAGTTGAGAGGTTTGTTTTACTGAATGATGATAAGCTTCTATTAGAAGATGTTAAATGAAAACACTCATCCATTTGAATGTAGAGCTCTTGGCTTCTGACTCTACTCCTTTGTTAGTTTGACTTTAAAGCACCAAAGACCTTACTGCTAGAATGATTCACTGACCATTTTTGTTGTTGTTGCCTATACTAGACAGGGTATTCTTCTCTTGGATAGAATGAGCCTATTTAGCAAATTTCTGTTTTTTGCCCTCTTCTCTTTTCCTCCTCCCCTTCTTGCCAAGTGTTACTGCTTTCCAATTCAAGGTTTCCGTATCTTCGTTGGCCTATTTGAAATGATTTGTCTTCTAAGTGGTTTTTGCTTTGATTCATAATATTCTGATAATCCCTGCTCCATAGTTTGGTTTTGGATGGCGTTTTTTGAACAAAACTGGAAGATCAAGAATGTGCTGAACTTTCATCAGTTTTATTACATGAAAAGTTTTTCTTTTAATTTTATATAGAAAAGTAAATTCAGCTTGACTGAGGATCCTCACACGGCAGGTTATGGAGCAGCTGGATACGCTCTCTTCGTTGCAGTTTATGCTGGCTTAGAAGTAAGAACTGTACTCTGTTTTTGTTGGCTTAAATCTTGCAAGAATTTCCAGCAACGCACTTGTTAGTGGCATACTGTCTTGTGGTGTGGAAACACTAGTAACTTATTGGATGTATAATATGATAGATGGTCCTTTCGCATCTTAAAGTCTTGCTTGCCTAGGTTTTCTTTTTCCGGCTTAGAAGGTGCTCATAGGAGGCTGGTACCATGTATTTTACACTTGCATTTTTGGCCCTTACTTGACCAATCTTCTAGTTCTTCTTCCAAACAGATTTAATGTCACAGGGTGTCATTTTTCAGAGTTTCTAAATTGGGCTGACTTTCGCTGCAACACCTGTTGTAGATCCTTGCAATACCCGCCATTCCATTGACAATGTCAGCTGGTCTATTATTCGGCTCCATAACTGGAACTATCATTGTTTCCATTAGTGGAACGGTAAGCTGTTCATTTGGTTCAATAGTGGCATGATGATGTAGAATAAGTTCGCAAAAGTTTGATATGCATTCAGGTGGCTGCTAGTGTTGCGTTCTTGATTGCCAGATATTTTGCTCGTGAACGTATTCTTAAGCTGGTGGAAGGGAACAAGAAATTTCTTGCAATTGATAAAGCAATTGGAGAAAATGGTTTCAAAGTTGTTACCCTTCTCCGTTTGAGCCCTTTGCTTCCTTTTTCTCTTGGGAATTATCTGTATGGGCTGACTTCGGTCAAGTTTGTTCCATATGTTTTAGGAAGGTAAACTCAGTTTTCTATGTTTAGTTTTTTCTTCATCATTGGCTAATGTCAGATCTCTAATTTCGTTGTGCTTTCGACTCGTATTTCGCATAAACTACTTACTTTGCTATCTGGCTTTGGCTTTATTGGTTCAGAGAGGAAACCAAGTTACAGCAATATTATGATGTGTGCTATTTATCAATAGAATTAGCTTGCTGATTAACCGTGTTCAAACTATCTACTGAAGGATGAAAAAAGCAGTGTCCAGTTATTTACCGTTTTCTGTTTTCTCCATTTGTAAAGTGATACTGAAGTGTCTATAACCGTCATCTTTGATCTCCCGTTGATGTTTAGAGTTCGCAAAATTTGTTGAAGAAGTTATTTTTTATAGAACAGATCATAATCTTGTGGAAATAGCCTTTTATATACATTTCTTTATGTTGATAGAGGTATCATGTGAAGGTATTGCAATGCTCTGGCTACTGAAAAGTTGCAGTGTGTGCCAACTTCATTTAGGGCATCAAAACCTTTTGCGTAGGACTGTCTTTTAACTTGTCTGGCATGCTCTTCATCTTGATAAAATCTTATCTTTGTATATAGTTGGCTAGGAATGCTTCCTGGAACATGGGCGTACGTGAGTGCAGGTGCATTTGGCCGCGCATTTATTGTGAGTTTTCCTTCTTTTTTTTAAAAAAAAATCTTGTCGTTCTTAGTTGTATACCGTGTCCCTTCTTATCGTCAGTCATGACTCTGTGATTCTATTTTTAATCCTGCAGTGGAAGTTGCAGATTCTTGTTAAGAGAAGTTGGCAAAGTAAATTTTGGGTGATAATAACTTTACATGGTGTTCACTTTCCAAGTTATAGTAGTTTCTGTCTACTAGAAACAGTACAAACTGCTTTGTTGAATGACATAGTGCAAGTTGCAATCTCTGTACAGACAAGGCATGTGTATGATTTATTCATGACAAGTTAATAGTAGTTGCGTAATTAAGAACCAACTATTATGATTTGGTTTTAATACTCGAACGGGGTGAGGTTTTCTAATCCAGTCTGTAATTGAAGAAAACAAAAATGATGTTCTGGGCATCTGCGATCCAAACAAATTTTGACTTGTGCTATTTGGCAATGGTCTTTTTCCCTTCTGACAAGAAGTAGTTCTTCATCTGGTGCTAATTCGTATTGGATTCAGATGTTGTAGTTCTTGGCCTTACTATTCTCCGAAATTAATACCTTTTAAGCTGTATTCAGTTGGGAAGTTTCTGATTTACATTTTAGTGTGAAAAAGAAGTAAATCATTATAAGCTCACTAGATCTTACTTTTCTTGATTTCCAGCAAGAGGAATCTGAAATTGGTCTAGGGGGAGGAAACCAACAGCTATTTACCCTTGGAATAGGTTTATTGTTTACAGCAGTTGCTGCAGCCTATGTAACACGGCTTGCTAAGGTAACACAGATCATTTCCGATCCTTTTACATTATACTCGTACTGAAACTTGCATATGTTTAAGCGTGCTTTTCCGCTTCTATCCTGAAAGGACGACAGGTATGGTTGATTGTCACTTGCTTGTTCTTTGTTGAATGCAGGATGCTATGAAGGATATTGAGTAGACAGCAGAATTAGTTTTGCCTTAACCAATTAGAATTTACGTGCTCTTTGTCAACAAGCACAACTGGCTCGTGTAAGTTGAGATATACATAGTTGATAAAATCAGATAGGAAAAGTTCAATTATTTTTAACTGTATAGTTTCCTTGTTCTGATGCTTCGTATGGAAGCGCCAGTTTGCTTATTTCCTCCTTTATCTTTCTCTTTCTCCCAACGCATTTCAGTATAAACAGAATAAACATGAAGCAAGAGAAGATTTTTACCCTATAACTGTGCTGAATGTTGTAGCTCAACGGCGATGCTGTCAATTCTGTTTTACTATTATTTTTTTTTTCTTCTCTGTTTTCTCTTCTTCTGTGAATAAAATGCAAGGTATTCTATGTAACTGTTGGAAAAATTGGTTATGGAGAATAAGAATTAGCTTGAGGTGGACACTGTCCTTGAGGATATTTCGCCCACACAGTGATATATAAATTAGGCGTATCCCCCAGGATTCAACAAGCTCTTTCGGTTATTAAACTGAGAACAGGACTAGTAGAAAACTCAAGAAGAAAACCCAACATAGAGGAGGAAAAGATGATTCAGAAAGTTGTATTAGAAAGTGTGTCTTTAGCTCTCCAAAGACCATGTTTATATAGGTGTTGCTCCAACGACTAGATAAGGGCTAGTTCGGTTCTATTAATTGTGAAATAACTTACTAAATAATAAGTAAATGTAATGATTTTTCAAAGAGAAAAGATTTTCCAAGTCAAGATGAACATTACCTTTTGAGATATCACTAATTTTCTAATAATCCCCCACATATCTCAAAAGGGATCTAAAACTATTCTTGAAAAATTAGTGATATCTCAAAAGGTAATGTCCATCTTGGTTTAGGAATTAATAGAGTCAAACTAGCCGTTGGAGCAACACCTATATAAACATAGTCTTTGAAGAGCTAAAGACACACTCTCTAATACAACTTTCTGAATCATCTTTTTCCTTCTATATGCTGGGTTTCTTTCTTGAGTTTTCTGCTAGTTTTGTTCCAAGTTTAATAATTGGAAGAGCTTGTTGAATCCTGGGGAATACGCCTAATTTATTTATCATTGTGTGGGCGAAATATCCTTAAAGACAGTATCCTTGACACGCCTCAAGCTAATTCATATTCTCCATAACCAATTTTTCCTAACATGTACTACACTACTAAGTGCAGAACAAGACAGATAGTTCAGATTAATCAATTACATCTACATTTCTGTAGAATAATGTTGTCAAAAAACGAGCAGTAATTATGAGGAGAGAAACTCAGAAATTGACATCAAGCACAAGTCAAAGGGAGATGATGGCATAAAAGGAACCATATATAAGTGCTGTATCTTTAGTTACTGCCCAGTTTCGATTGGAATGTTCCTACTAATCACATTTCTAACCCGAAATCCATAGGGATTTATTCAGAAGTATAACGGTTTAAATTTTATGAGTTTAATATTTGAGATTTTTGGTATTGAATTTATTATCAATTGTTGTAAATTTATATTGGTGACCTTCAAATCTTAAGCTCACCAAATAGAAGATACCCCAAATAGAAGACGGCAAATTTTGTTCACGTCCTTTACAATTTTCTAAAATATTATACATCTAACTGTTTTATATAAAGACCTTTTTTATATATCTGCTAGTTGGAATTTGGGAGGACATCAATTTAAAATTAAAGGCATATCATCTGCTTCAAGTTGTTTAGGTCTTAATTATATCAGCAAATAATCCCTTTATCTCTCTCTCTCTCTCTCTTTGTCCAAAGATACTAAAATTTTATAGTCAAAAAGGAGTTGGTACACTTGTATAAAATAAATAAAAGACAAGCCTTATTGTAATGCAACGTTAATATTAACGACGATATATATATAACAATAACACCAGAACATTAATATATGAATTATAGATCTTGAGAAAGATCATCACAACCATATTCAGCTTAAGAATCAGAAATTTAAATAACCACTAAATTAAATCTCAAACGATGCGAAATCTTGGAAGAAGCTGACAAGTAATCTACGTCCAGACATTATACATATGATAAACGTCATCTATGCAATTTTTTTTAGCTTAACTAAATGTGTTTTTTTTAAAATTGAAGATTATTAATGCTGATAAATAGAATTGTTAACAATTTGCGAAAACAATTATAATTAAGAGGGAAAACAAAAGAAAGAATCCTTTTTTGCATCCTCTAATACTTCCTCTACATTTCCTACAAAGTTTTTTTTCTTTTTCTTTTTCAGACGTGGATATATAATAAACCTAAGGGCATACAACTTGAATAATGTGGCAAATTAAATTTTGACCATTTAATCTCCTTCAAGTTGTTTAGTTCTTAATATATATCAACAAATAATCCTTAAGGGTAGATCTTTACTTTTAGTCACAAAGACATAAAATTTTCAAGTCAAAAGGAGTTGGTACTCTTAAAATTAAGGATAATCTAAGGATATCCCATACTGAAATGATCCGAAAAATGGCTATATATTCACAATGATGCCAACTAATTAATAATAAAAAAGCAGATTAAACAAACCCAATAAATCTCAAAAAATGGAAAATCTTGGAAGAGATCCGAGAAGTAATACATCAAGATACTGTATATCTTTGGCATCATCAATCTATTCTGATAGACCAACTGAATCTATTTTTAAAATTGAAGATAACTGCTAACAAATAAAGCTATTAACATTTTTTGTGAAATATTAAGAGAGAAAACAAAAGGAATAAAAAATATTGGGAGCCAACTTTGAGGCAGCTTAAGAAATATAGTCTTATATTATTCTTCAATTTACTAATTTCACTTATTATGAATAATTATATATAATTAAATGATTGATCTAGTAGTATAATGTATACTCCCTTCGCTTCAAAAAGATTGTCTTAGTTTAACTTGATACAAACTTTAATACAGAAGAGAAAACTTTTGAGGTATGAGGTCTTAAATAAACTATAATATTTGTGTTATTGTAAAATTTTTGAAACTTATTGTCTGAATCCTACCATAGCATTTGTATGGTTATAAATGCTTATTAGTAAAAAAATATTGAAAGGTATCAATTTTTTTTAAATAAACTAATAAGGAAATATTGTCAATCTGTTTGAAACGGATGGAATATATTTTTTACACGGCCAGTGTGCAGATGTTAATACTCCATTAGCGTCAATTTATCTATCTTAAATTACTTTTTTAAATTTGTTTAAAAAGGAACACCACTTTCTTTTAGATGTAAAACGTTTTTAGTTCCATCATTTTCATTTTACACTTATGCAAGGATTGTTAAATGGAGATTAGTAGTATCAAATTATTAGTACGAATAGAGAGATTATTTTTTTCATCAAATATTTGATTCTTTGTTTTAAAAATGAGATATGCATGGTGTTGAACGGATGATGATGGGTCTGAGAAAAGACAAAGGTTAATTTTATCTTTAATCCAAATTATATATTTCAGATCAAGATAGGTACACTACTGTTGCTAAACCATTTGCATTATGAAAAATATCCCTGTATATAATTTATAACAAACCAATAATAAAAATATTTCCTCGCTTTTCATCCTCAACTATATATCTTTTTCAATCAGCATGTAAAGCAAGGAATTATTTCCTTCAACTTCTAGCAAGGACTACACGCCATCCATAAGAAAAAGACTGTTCACACGTTAGGGTCAGTTTCTATATATAATATATAAGAAAACAATTTCTCCATTTTGAATTGGAAAAATCTACAGCTGAAAAAAATTCAAAGCTAGCGTTCGTTTTCTCTTGACAATATTTCTCTTTTTCTCTTCTGCTTTTGTAAATTTAGCCATGGAAAATGCAAGCTTTAATAATCTTGAAAATACAGCTGGTGGAGAAGAAACTTTTGAATTTAAGAATTTACTCTCTGAAATGTTCACATCTTTCCCTAGTCATCAAAATCCAAGCAGTTCTTCATTAATGGAAATTCCGAAAATTGCTTTTTCTTCTTCTCCTAATTCTTCTTCTTCTTCTTCGCCTAACATTATTTCATTTGGAAATTCAGAATCTAATTTTCCAGGGGATGAAATAGATTATGATTTGATATCTGAAAAGGTCATAAGCTTGTCTTCATCACCAACTAAGAGGATTTGTAGAAGTCCTTTGCAATCTCAAGATCATCTTTTGGCTGAAAGGAAACGCCGAGAAAGATTTACCCAACTTTTTGCTGTCTTGGCCAAAAGTATACCTGGCCTCAAGAAGGTATTTATACTTTTAAAAATGAAGTCTATCTTTATAAGTTACTAGTACAATTAGGTTTAAAGTAGTTCTATACTGTACTTTTCCAATAGATGTATGGTTTCTGTAGTCTGTTCTTTTTGTAAACGAAACCAAATCCATACGTATAGGGTAAAGTAATATATATCTTAGAACTCATGATTTATGTTATTTCATGTTCTTGATAAATTTAGGGAAGCCTTGAAACAACCGTAAAGTTGTCTTCGTGTGACATATAGGTATGTGGATAGGTTGTCTATATCACACTACTTAAAGTGCGGTCTTTTCACGGACCCTGCATGAATGAGGATGCTTTGCGTATCGAGATACCCTTTTCATATTCTTAATAGATTAATACTCCATTGGATCTATGTTTTGAAATTGAGGAAGTTATTCCAAGCTTATAATCTTTGAGAAAAGAATTGGAGAGAGTGGGTTGTTCCCTTTATTTTTCACTGCTTTAATTTGCCTCTTCTTTTCTTCAATGGCATACTAATGAACACAAAATAATCAAGAAATACCAACTATAACTAAAAGTAACATAGTTTACTGCTTATTTTAAATTCTTCCATCTCTATGGGTATATGTTGAAAGGGAGCCTGGGAGTAACGATAAAGCTGTCTCCGTGTGATCTATATATATAGGTCACGGGTTCGAGCCGTATTGCTTGCATTAGGGTAGGCTGCCTACATCACCCCATTAGGGTGCGATCCTTCGTGTGAACGCGTAATGCTTCGTGCACTGGGCTGTCTTTTATTTTTATTTTATTTTATGGGATATCTGGCTAACCTAACACTTGAAGTATCTTTGTAAATTTGCTTGATCAGTTGGACAAAGCTTCAATTCTTGAAGATTCAATCAAGTACATAGGAGAACTTCAAGGACGTGTTAGGGCTTTAGAGGAAGCTGGGACAACAAAGAGTAGAAACTTGATTGAATCAACTTCCACAATACAAAAACAGTATCCTTTGGCTGCTACTACATCTGATGACAACTCTTTTCTTGCTAAGAATTTTGATGAATCCAAACCTGATCAGAATGATATCAAGGTTCAAATTCTAGACAAGAATATACTCATAGGAATCCATTGCAGTAAGGAAATGAGGAGTATTTTCACAATAATTGCTGGAATAATGGAAAAGCTACATCTTACTATTCACCACATTAGAGTTACACCATCCAATCATACTGCTCTTCATTATATCTCCGTTTTTGCTGAGGTAATTTCTCACTGCTTTATTTTTTTTTGTAGCTAAACGTGATTATATATATATTCCAAATTTCCTATGAAGGCATTTCACTTTTATATATATTAGCTTTTCTTCAACTGGCAAGGTGAGTTTTTAATTATTTTGTGCTTATGCAGATTAAACATTTCTTATTCGAACACAGTAATATAGGCAAGGGAAAAAAAAGTAGTTTTCTAATTAACTTTTAAAGCTTTGATTTTTCTCATAGGGTATTAAGTAATGGAATATTTCTTTTGTGAAGAGTAGGGTGTTGTTCATAGTTCGGGTTGATTCGGATTTTTTAATTACCAAATCAACCCAATGGTGTTGGGGTTTTAAATTTATAAACAAAACCAAACCAACAAAGTCGGGTTTATCAATCTCGAGTTTTTAGTTTATTTTACGGGGTTTCGGGGATTTTTTCCTATAAAGTCTTCATAGCACAAAAATATGTAATTTGTACTCCAAATATTTCTTTAGTCCTAGTAAGATACAACTATATAATATATTTTTGAAGAAAATAACACAATAATATGAGATAACTCATATCATTATACTAAAATATTCAATAACAAAGATAATAAAATTGCATAAAACAAATACTGCTAATTAGTAAGCCATAATGAAAATTAACATAATCTAAAAATACTACATAGCTCATGCTAAGATAAGTAAGCTAATAAGTACTATTGATTACATAAATAAGTACTAAAGAAAAAGATAAACTGAGTTATGCATTTTCATTATAAAACAATACAACAACAAATTAAACCTAGTGTAATATCACATGTGGGGTCTGAGGAAGGTAATGTGTACACATACCCTACCTCTACCTTGTTAAGGCAAAGATGTTGTTTTCACTAGTCCCTCGGCTCAAGAAACAGTGAAAATAAAATAATAAGCAGTAGAACAACAATGCAATAGAAGCAAATGACATAACATGTAATAATAAAGAACCAAGAATAAAAGACATACAAAAATACTACTAGTACTATTGGTAAGACTAAGAGATACTAGCGACCGCCTGTCATCCTTCCACTCTAATTCTCGATCTCCACCCTTTACTATAGAGGGTCATGTTCTCGGTAAGCTGGAGCAATAACATGTCCTGCCTAATCACCTCACCCAAATACTTCTTAGGCCTACCCCTACCGTTCCTTAGACCCGCTATGGTCAACCTCTCACACCTCCTGACCGGGGCATTTATGTCTCTCCTCTGCACGTGCACGAACCATCTCAGCCTCGATTCTCGCAATTTGTCCTCCACCGATGCAACACCCACTTTTTTCCTAATAACTTCATTCATAATCTTGTCTTTCCTGGTATGCTCAAACATCTATCTCAACATCCTCATCTCAGCTACCTTCATCTTCTGGACATGAGACTTTCTTGACGGGCCAACACTCCGCTCCATACAACATATAGTCGGTCTAACCACCACTCCATAGAATGTACCTTTAAGTCTTCTTGGTACAATTATAAACCAATGTAAAACTAAAAACTAGATATCCAACACTATCATCATTCCTAATGTTGAATTGAATTTCTTTTGTTAGCATTAATATTGATTTGAACTTTGTTTGAGTTACTACACTATAAAATTTATTTACCATTCAAGAATGTTAAGTCCAAACTTGAAATAGTACGTTAAAAGATAAAACTGTAAAAAAGTTTAAGAAATATTTATAAATTGCTTTACAATAAATATTTCTATGTATAAAATATTTTTAAAAATTATATAAATGTACTATCGGGTTGGTTTAGTTTCGGTTTGACCTTTTTTAGTTAAAATCAAATCAAACCAATTTCCAATAAACCAAATAACAATTGGTTTTTTTTTTCTGGTCTCACTCAAATAATCGGTTTGGTGCGATTTATTGGTTTTATTTGTACACCCCCAATTGGTTGGCAATACTTTGTCAAATTATATTACATGATAACCAAAATGGCTTCACTAAAGTTGTCAAGCCTCAAATGAACTACTAATAATATGTATGACATTCAATTCGTTCTTGCAGATTGATCAAAATGTTGATATTAGAGTGCAGGATGTTGAAAACGCATTCAAGTTAGCTCTTCCTAGTACATCAAATATGCCAGGCTTGGCAGACTAATCAGACTTTCCAAACTTTCTCTTATGTCCAATTTAGTTACTCTATATTCGACTTTGTTTGAAATTAGGAGAATAATTGGACCCGAATTCATGCTTTATATACTGCAGTTGTCTTTTGAGCCAAGAATGTTGTTGTACGGACATATGGTTGAGCAATAAAATTTCTTGAGCCATTATCTGTTTTCGAGCTTTTGAGACCAATGTTATTTATAGCCTGTTTAATCTAGCTTCAAAAGGACTTTTTTTGGTAAAAGAAATTTATTTACCAAAGCAATATGTACAAGTTTAAAACAAAATTGGTGAAAATTTATCAAAGATACTTTTGGAAAATAATTTCTGTTTAGCTAATCAATTTGAAAACCATTTAAAACAGCAATTTATGCTTGGCCAAGATTCCAAAAGTACTTATGAATAAAGGCAGCTACATTTTACAGCGTTTCTGCATCAAATACTTAATTAATGGTAGACACAGCGGCTCGGATTCTTGGTTTAGCAGCTAGGTTTTTTTTGTTAGAATTGGTTGTTTGTTGTAAAATAAGAATAGTAATCAATTACTTTGGTATCAAGTTGTTTACTAGGGAGACAAAATTGTTTTTTGCTCCTATAAATAAAATAGGTTTCACCACATTTGTAACACAAAAAAACTTGTAACAAAATTTGTCTAAATATCTTTGTCCATTCTCTTGTTTCACTTTCATTTTAACTATAAATTTTATATTATTTTTATAACATTATTGGTTTGTTATTCTGTTTCCAGAAAATGAAATTAACAACTATTTTTGGAAAAAGCAAATCAAACTTCTGTTTACTAAAGTACGTCTAGTGCTTCTCCTAATTATCAATTCTTCCTCACTCGTCAAGCGTTATAGCCAAGTGGCATGAGTGAAAGTTTTCCCCTCAATAGGTTAGAATTTAATAACCATTATATTGGCTAAAATGGTCCGAGATACGGTTAATACGGTCACGGTGTGATGTTATTCATTTTGGGCTAAGCTCTCACGATTTTCTCCAAAATATCTTATATCATTAATAGACGAGAACTGAGAAAGACAAAAGCGTAGAGAAGGCCGAGCTAGAGAAAGGAAAAGATCAGGAAAGAGGGGACAATGAACAACAACCAAAATCAAACGAGCAAAACGACCATGTGGAGATGACAAAGTAGAGGAGTAACACTTCAACGGAACATCAGACAAAGGTAGCAGAAACAAGCAGAAATAGAAGGAAGAAAAACAAAACAAAGAAAATGCCAAAAAAGAAGAGTATAGTTCTGTTCAAACCACGTGCTAACAAATATCTTGATCAACAGCAACCTACTTGATCGATGGTTGGAGAAAATCAACATGAGCTAGCAATTACTCAATGTAGAGATGCTGCTGGGGGATCCTCAGAAGGTCCAATCCAGAACAACAACCTGGAACAAACTTATGTAAGCAACATTGAGGATAATAGAGCAAACGAAAACATGGAGAATATAGAAGATCAACAAGCCAAGAATTGTACACACGAGGTATTATCAGAGGAAGATCAATCTATCAGCTTGACTTCAGAGATCAAAAATCAAAAAGCTATTGATATTTGTGTGGATCTAAACTGGGATCCTACAATAGACCAGAAACAAATTCCTAGATGTAATAAACAAGAAAACAACAAACAAGTGGGTGAAGAAATCAGCACGACATCTAAAACTAATGATGGTGAAGATGAGGTTTCCTCTGAAATCCATAGCAAAGATGCTACTTTTATCACAAAAGGTAGAAGCAGGAATAGGAAAACTGTATGAAACCAAAAACTGCAAAGGGACTCAATAGAGGAAAAGGAGGACTCTTTCCAGATATAGGAAAAATATGGATCACCTATGAATAGAGGACGAAACAGAAGCAGGAAAATAGGAGGACAAACTAAGAACAACATCTCTTCTACTAACAAAGGAAGAGAAAACAAACAAAACGCCTCCCCCCTCACCCAATGATTAGTACGATCTTGTGGAATATCAGAGGGGTGAGATCCAAAAAGGCTATTCACAGACTCAAACAACTTATCAACATCAACAAGGTGGTTTTTGTGGCAATATTTGAACCCTTTGTTGATATGAGTAAGATTGAAGGCTACAAGAAATTCCTAGGCTTTCATCACTGCCTTGCAAACACTAATGGAAAGATCCGGTGCTTTTGGAACTATTTGGATCATACTGAAGTGTTGGAAGACAATGAACAACATATTACTCTTAACCTTAAAGACCATGTTGCTGACACAGGAACCTTTATCACGGCAGTATACACAAAGTGCACTGCTGGGGAGAGATGGGTACTGTGGGATAGCATTCTTGACATGAATAACATGATTGATGGACCATGGTGTATTGGATGCGACTTTAATGTTATAATGGATCCTGAAGAAAAAATAGGCGGCAGACCACACAGAGCCCATAGAAGTCTGGATTTCATTGATACAATGGAATCCTGTGGCTTTATGTATATTGGCTTTAGTGGCCCCCATTATACGTGATGCAACAACAGAAGACCTAGTTAGAGGATTTGGAAGAGGCTTGATAGAGTCCTTGTTAATGATCAGTGGGCTCAGGTATTCGACAATTCTGTGGTAGGTCTGGATCAGACCATCGACCTTTACTTCTTAATTGTTATAGCGATCAACAATGGCACATCAAATATTTCAGATTTTTGGACCTTTGGACCACTCAACCAGATTTCATAGAAGTTGTTCAAGAGATCTGGAATACCAATACAGAAGGCAATGCTATGTGGAGACTCTAATGTAAGTTGAAACTCTTGAGCAGGCACATTAGCCAATGGTCGAGAAATATTATTGGAGATATTCATGATCAAGTGAGTAGCTGGGAAGCTAAAGTTCACATCCTGGAAGATCTGGATCTTCAGAATAACAACGAGCAAGTAAGGGACACTACTAAAAATTGGAGAAAAAGCGACCACAAAAAGCGACCAAAGTTGGTCCCTAAACAGTGAAAAGCGACCAAAATGCGTCCAAACTGGCTTGGTCGCTAATTAACGACCAACTTTGGTCTCTAAAGTAAAAGGACCAAATATTCCGGGTATACAATATAGCGACCAACTTTGGTCGCTACAATATTTTAATAATATAAATTTAGCGACCACAGTTGGTCGCTTATTTTTAATTTTTTAAATTTTTTTTTTTAAAATAAGCGACCACAATTGGTCGCTAATTTATAGAATTTAATTTTTTTTTTGTACATAAGCGACCAAAATTGGTCACTAATTCCTAGAATTTTTATTTTTTTAAAAGTATAGCGACCAAAGTTGGTCGCTTTTCTGAAAATCTGGGTTATTTAGCGACCAACTTTGGTCGCTTTTCTGGGTATAATTTTGGCAAAAACTGCCTGTTTTGGCAGCTACACCACCTGCCAGCATACCAAATTCCCTATTACAAGCAACAACAACANTTTTTTTTTTTAAAATAAGCGACCACAATTGGTCGCTAATTTATAGAATTTAATTTTTTTTTTGTACATAAGCGACCAAAATTGGTCACTAATTCCTAGAATTTTTATTTTTTTAAAAGTATAGCGACCAAAGTTGGTCGCTTTTCTGGGTATAATTTTGGCAAAAACTGCCTGTTTTGGCAGCTACACCACCTGCCAGCATACCAAATTCCCTATTACAAGCAACAACAACAACAACACAACAACAACATTAATACCAACAAAGTAAAGTTCAATAGAAAACACATTAAACTAACAAAACTAAGTTAATGGTTATTACAAGCCCATTCGAAAACCGGTTCTATTGTCTAGTTCAAAGTATATAAAAGTACTCAAGGAAAACTAAGTATATAAAACTAAGTGTTCTTTCAGCATCCTCGTCCGAAAGTTGGATTGCCTCGCCCGACTCTTTAGGTGGATGACTGCGTATGAATTCCTCCACGTCAGCTGTGAAGCGACCCTCTAAGAAAAATTACATTGAATTAGTAAATCAAAATACTTAATGAAAAGTAAAAAACCTACATGTACAGTCGAGGCTCGGCCCTCGACCCACCTTTCTGGATCAGTCTCTTTCTTCTTCTTTACAATATGAGTCTCATTGAATAGCTCATCTTGCTTCATTGGCATCATAAAGTTGTCTAGTGGCTTTGGTGATTATTCTCGTAGTAATATTACTCGGGATGAACTTGAATACAGAGAATAACTTGGATACAGTACCTGACAGGTTGTGTCTTTGATCAATTGTTGTTCTCATTAGCGACAATGATAATGAGAAGGCAATGTCATGTGTTTCAAACAATGATGGTGTAGGTAGGAATTTAATATTTCCTAAGTTGATAAAAGAAGAGGTTATAGAGTAATTCTCTACTTCATTTTCCAAACGCTTCTCTAAGGAAGAGAAGTTTGGAGAAATCTCCTCTTGGAAAATGAAGTAGAGAATTCCTCTATAACCTCTTCTTTTATCTACTTAGGAAATGTTAAATTCCTACCTACACCATCATTGTTTGAAACACATGCCATTGTCTCCTCATCATCATTGTCACTAATGAGAACAACAATTGAAGACCCACTCTGCCAGGTACTGTATCCAAGTTATTCTTGGTGGAAATTCCATTGCATGCCTAATAAAGTCATCAACCCCTTCTACAAAATTCTCCCGCAATCCCCACCAGTTAGAATAATTCCTATTGTACATCCAACTACGATGTTCCATCTATACAAATAAAACAAGAACAAATTAATTTAGTTAATTCATATCCTAATCTTTTTTTAGTTAATTAATTCCATATCCTAAAGATTCAACTCATATCTTAAAAGTTCAATTCATATCCAAAAATTTCAATTCATATCCTAAAGGTTCAATCATATCCTAAAATTTTAATTCATATCCACAAAAGTTCAATTCATATCCTAAAAGTTCAATTCATATCCTAAAGGTTCAATTCATATCCAAAAATTTCAATTTATAAACTAAAATTACAATACATAAATTAAAAGTCCAATTCATATCCTAAAGGTTCAATTCATATCCTAAAGGCTCAATTCACATCCTAAAAGTTCAATTCTTATCCAGAAAAGTTCAATTCATATCCTTAAGGCTCAATTCATATCTTAAAAGTTCAATTCATACACAAAAATTTTAATTCATAAACTAAAAGTCCAATTCATATCC
>ML327443.1:0-20331 GCA_005239505.1 Nicotiana paniculata
TCAACAAATGTGCATTAGCAATCATGCCTATAGGACTTTGTTGTGTGAGATAATTATCTTTCCCAACAATATTTTTAAGTTTTGCCTTTATACGATTAATGGATATCATGCCTATATGAATAAAATCTGTTTCAAAATTAAAAATTCGGCGTATAGGGTTTAAATCAATCCTGCAATAGATATCATGCCTATAGGACTAAAATGAGCATATAGAAATCATGCCTATAGGACTAAAATGAGCATATAGAAATCATGCCTATAGAGTTCAAATAAATTCAGAATTTAGAAATCACGCTTATAAGGTTTAAGTTAATTCAGCAATTAGAAAGCATGCTTATAGGATGGAAAAAGAATAAAACATGTCTTTATAGATTAAAATCCGTGCTACACATAGAAATCTTGTCTATAGGCCTGTAATTAATAAGCTCGTAGAAATCATGCCTATAGGATCTCGTTGGTCGATTCTGAATCCATTCGCTACTGCCAATCACTTAGGCAATATATCTGTAGGATTTAATAATGATCCTGGGTTTATAATTGTGACATATTACTGCCTGAAGTGCCCAGATTCATGTTGAGTAAAATCAGTAGGCAAACAAATAGGTCGTAATGCTCGCCTTAATAAAACTGTCTATGCATTCTGTTTTACCACATATCCTACCTATAGGATTCCAAAGTTAATAAAGCCTGCGTGCTTTTGTTGTCTATGTGCGGAGGTCAATGCGAGACCATACTTGTTCCCTTATCTGAAAGTCCTTTTTGTTTTTGTTTGTCGCGTAGATTCCATATTTTAAGTAATATAGGTTGGTCTAGAACTATCCCAAATAAAGGTCCTAATACCTCCAGGGCCATAGGTAAGGGACGAGTAGTGCACGCATAAGGAACGAGCTAGAAACTAGTAGAACACTTAAGTAACAACTTAAAGATAGTAATTGGGTAGTAAGGAGATGATAGTTTGTGCACTAAGTACTATGAGTAACACCCCGTCTTGACGGAGTTACAAAGTCTTGCATGAAATGATCCTATAGGTTAAAAAACTTAGGACCCCCTATACTACTATTTAAAATAAATTGAATATCGTATTTGTCCAAATTGCGTTGCGCTCGTTTTTCTTATGTTTCGACGTCGTTTCTTCAAGCATAAATGGTACCACATTAAGCAAATGAGCTCTGATTTCTGTTTTGATTGAAACATTAGATCCGTATCGTAATTACAAAGCTATAGCTAAAAAGAATTGTCGAATTTGGACATTGTATGAGGAATTTATGGTCATTTTACTAAAAATTGGGTTGCGAGATTTTTTTTCCAGATTAATTACGAAATTGCCACTGAATTCGTATTTAAAAATCTGCACTATTTGCAAATATTGAAACCAACATATCTCCTTCATTATAAGGTCAAATTGAGTGAATAAAAAGCTTAACTTGACTAAAATTTCACAAAGAATCCATTGGAGGCATAAAAGGAGAGTTTTGGGATTGTTTGGCATGAGAAACAATATAAAATAAGGGTTTGTTCATTCGGTCATATTTTGAGTTGGGGAGCTCGAATTTTGGCGATTTTGGAGGTGTTTTTCACCATATGGATTGGGGTGTTCTCTACCCGCTTTTGGTTATATTTCATGAATCCATATTTGTTTTTGGGATTTGATTGATGATTTCAAAGTGAAATTTGGGGGTTTTAGCCTAAAGTTTCATAAAGTAAAATATTAGGTTTTGAACATCGATTCGGAGCCGGATTTGAGTAAATAAGTATTGTTGGGCTCATAATTGAATGGGTTTTCGGATTTTGTGAGTTTTGTCAGGTTCCGAGGTGCGGGCCCGGGTTGGGCAGTTTGGCCGATTTTGGGCTTTTGATTAAAGATTCAACCTTTTTCAATTAGGATTGGTTCCTTTAGCATTGTTTGATGTATTTGAGTTTTTTTTGGTTAATTTCGATCCGTTTGGAGGTCGGAACGCACGGGATGGCATATTGAGAGCATTGTTTGGCCTGCTCGACATTGGTATTGGCTCGTTCGAGGTAAGTAACTCTTCTAAACTTAGTGCTGAGGGTATGAAATCCCGCATACGTGTTATGTTATTGGTATTGAGATGACGCACATGCTAGGTGACGGGTGTGTGGGAGTGCACCCTATGAATTGGGACTCTGATGTTCCCATGACCCTGTCTAGTGGCCCTATTTTGTGATATTTTATTCTCACCATGTGATAAATTAATTGAGCTGTCAATCATGCTAAATATCATGTTCAGGATTTTATGCTGATATTCTTTGTACCCATAGTGGTTATTTCTTGTTGTCATCTCACTGATTTCCATTGAAATATCGTACTCAGTCATATTCATACATTCATATCATATCTCAGTCTCAGTTGTTGTTATTGATACATCTACCATTATTGTCGGGCTAGTTTCATGACATTGTGAACCTGTGAGTGAGACTGGAGAGAGTGATGACTGAGTGAGGCCGAGGGCCTGAGTGAGAGTGACATTTTGGGATCGGGCTGCACGCTGCAGCATATTATATTATACTTTATATGATCGGGCTGCACACCACAACATATTATATTATACTTTATGGGATCGGGCTACACGCCGCATCAATATATTGATTATATTTATGGGATCGGGCTGCACGCCGCATCGATATATTGATTATATTTTATAGGATCGGGCTGCACGCTGCAGTGATATATAGATTACATTTTTTGGGATCGGGTTACACGTCACAACGATATAGTGCTTGGGCTGAAGGAGCCCCTCCGGAGTCTGCACACCCCCAGTGAGCGCAGTCGACTATATATATATATGGATCGGGCAGCACGCCACAACAATTATTATACAACGCTGAGTGATTTAGTGTGCTGAGTATTGAGCTTAGTAAGAGAGGATGCGGGGCAATGGGATTGAGTACTCTGAGAGTGTGAGTACATGTTTCATCTTTGAAATACATGGCATTTACGCATACATGACATACAGGCATAGGGATGCATTTTTTCCTCATGCTCTATAGTATCACGTCACTCATGACTTATTATACACATTGATATGTGGGTATGTATAGGCGCTTTATACTTTTTATTTGGGAATAAAATAAAATATTTTATTTATTGTGGAAAGGATACTTGGAAAATTACAGTTATTAAACTTACTCGTACTTTTGGCATTTTTAGTAAGAGATCTGGGATTTTCTTTCACTAAGATATTTTGAAAAGCAAGACCATTTTCTGGGACTGTGAGTGAGCTGAGTATTTTACTTTTGAGGTATCTCTTTATACTTGCATTTATGTTGTTATGAACTGTTGTGGAAATATTGGCTTTGGACCCGATCCTGTGTTAGCTCGTC
Organism: Nicotiana paniculata; assembly: GCA_005239505.1. Classification (NCBI taxonomy): domain Eukaryota; kingdom Viridiplantae; phylum Streptophyta; class Magnoliopsida; order Solanales; family Solanaceae; genus Nicotiana; species Nicotiana paniculata. The sequence continues at coordinate 3,343 of ML327443.1, forward strand.
ACTTCTTTCAACCTAAGGTTAGGTCTGCTACTTACTCAGTACATGTGGTCGGTTGTACTGATACTACACTTCTGCACATTGCGTGCAGATGTCGGTTGTTGTGCTGGATGGTTGCGGGACTTGAAGATATGCCGGCGTCCCTGTTGTAGCTGCCTCCTTTGTTCGGAGTAGCCTTAGCTTAACTCTGTTTATGCACTTTTCAAACAAACTGTGTGTTTGTTTCATTGTTGCTTTGTAAACTCCATTCGTAGAAGCTCATGATTTGTACTACCAGTCCTTGGGATATATATAGAATTTAGTAAATTTGTTTTGTTTAGTTGAATTATTAAGATTATGGAAACTGGATAGTTATTAGTTGGCTTACCTAGCAGGTTGAGTTAGGTGACATCACGACTAGCGGGTTTTAGGTCGTGAAAAGTTGGTATCAGAGCTCTAGGTTCATAGGTTCTACAAGTCATGAGCAAGTGTCTAGTAGAGTCTTGTGAATCGGTATGATGACGTCCATACCTATCTTCGAGAGGCTACAGGGAATTTAGGATATACTTCCCATATTTCTATCCTTATCGTGCGGCATTGATTCAGCTTGAAGCGTAATCCTTTGAATTTCTTCCACGCATTCGTATACGCACATGAGCGCTCAGTATCAGTTGTGCATCGACGTCTTGTGATCTCCATGGTTGAGGTGCAAGGTGTGATTTGGCATGTTGATGATGGTCCAGTCTGGGGTACTTGAGATCGGGTCTTGTTTGTGGCTTGAGTGCTGAGATTTTGATTTTGTGAGCACATGCATGTTGGGACTTATATGTCCGTTTGTGTCCTTGTTGGTGGGATTTTGTGACTGGATGACTATGTGGTGTGTATGATTTGAAGGTGAGATGTGTCCAGATTGTTTGAATGTGACAAGAAGAGTTTGCTGGAGATGTAGCAAGGACTATTGGGTGTTTGACTTCTGTCTTGAGTTGGCGTATGGCCTCGAGCTATGGGTCTGTTGAAGGACCTCTCATGTAGTTTAGTTGAGGAGTGAAGTAGATTTCATGTTGTGATATGAGTTCAGACTCAGGAAGATTAAGTGATTGTGTAATGTTTATGACTGTGTAAGGGTATAGAGAGAGGTCATCTTGAAGCAAAGTAGGTGAATTATCTCCTGTGGGGTCTCCCGAGGTTGTGTGGTCCCTATGTTGTGTTGTAGCAAGTTCTCTTTTACCAGTGAAATGTATATGTTGCAATTTGAGTTTGGATCGCTTGCGAGAGTGGGCTTGGTTGTTACAAGGGTGAATGCGAGATTTGCAGACAATTTGAAATACTAGATGGGTTGTGTTGCATGAGCTTATGAAGGATTTAGTTGAATCTCACTATGGTATTATGACAGTAGCAGAGTATGGGCATTGTGAGTTTTTGTATGTTTTGATATATGGCTTTGAGCCAAGTGGGGGTTGCTATTGATAAATTGATTGCACATTTATGTGATGTATTGATTTCAGGTTGAGGGATACTGGTGAATCAGATATGGCTTACAGAGGTTGAGATCGAGGATGAATCGAGTAAAGGAAATTTTGGATAAAGGTTGTGATATGCTTTACGGGTATATGAGAAACATTGGATGATTTAGTTGTTATTTTTAAAGGATGTAGTATGCATGGGGTAGGCATTTGCTCGGTTGTTTTAGAAGTATCAGTTATTTCCCTGAGTGTTGTTGTGCTAATGGAGCACAGGTCGTTCGATTTGTTTGATCAGTTTAAATTGAAATCTTAGTAGAGTAACTCTCAAGAATGATTATAATGGATGCAAGATCTAAATATGGCAATCGAGAATTTTGCGGATTTGTACATGGCTAGAATCGCAGGGTTGCATTGGATGGTGTCGAGAGTCGCAATATTTCTATATCATTATGGATTCTACATTCAGTATCATGAAGGTGAAGGTAATGGCTTTAGATTCACAGAAGGTCTCTTCAGAGTGGGTATCTCGGTTGAGGTACTTTTGGGGTGTTAAGAGAGCATTCAACGACTTATGAGCCTTAGGACGGTATGGTTTTATGCTAGGCTCTCGTGTGGTGAGTTTTGGTTGCAGATTGTGGTATTATGGCAAGGAGAAGTATTAATTTGAAGGTAATCTAGAAGGGACTTGGAGAATTAGGACAACTTGGTGACGGATTGGATTAGCATGGTAACATATGTGATTGGCTCTTCTGGTTCTTATGATGTAGTGAGTTTCTTCAGGTGTTTTGTAGCGATACTCTCGGGTTCTGATGGATTGCGTAGTTTGGTTGAGTTAGAGGAATTCAGTATTGACGGTGTGGTTAAGTGTAAATGGGAATCGGAGAGTTCTTGTTGATTTCTACCATGGGTTGAGATATATATTTCCTACTGGTGCGAGGGCATGTTGGCGTATTGTGATTTTCTCCTGGATGAGATCAAATGAAAAGTTCTCGGCTAATTAAGTGAGTAGTTGCTTGTGACCTGGAGTGGATTATGAAGTTCTCGTATTTTTTATATGATGGCACGGTATATGTGGTGTGAAGAGTGGGATGGAGATTTGCATGGGCAAGGTCACAATTCAGTTATGAAGGAGACTGGGTAAACGATATCACTAGTTGGTATAGTTTGATGATAGTGTACATTTTAGATGGGGCGATGTGTTTCAATTATGGATACTTTATTGGTATTGCGGTGCTCTCCTAGTTGATAAAGTGTTGATGTTTGAATTTTGCTTTGTGGCACAGAAGAATTATAGAAGTATTCCTTGTGGGATGTTCGCATATTGGAGAAGTGTTAGGCATCTAGGCGATAGCGGCGAAACCAGATATGGTGATTTGTGTGTTATGTGGATTTGGAGACTGGGAGTTTCCATGAGTAGATTGTTTTGTGGTTGTGGACTGTGACAATGTAGCCAGGGTTAGTCAGAGGAGATTATGTGTTGTGATTCAGTCAATGTGAACTTTCGGAGGGTTATTTATCTATTGTGGGTGACCAGAGTTGATTTAGAGTTCATTGGTAGGCCCAATATGGATGTGTGTCCTGCACCAGGTCGGATTTGTTGACTTCGAACTGCTATTGTTGAGGGGTGTGCCATTCAAATGTTATTGAGCTTATTCGTGTCCTGGAATGATTTGTTAGTTACCCTTCTATGCTACTAGGAGTATGAATCGTTGGTTATATGCACACATGGTGCGGTTATATTTGGGCTTATAATGGAAATTTGAGCAAGATGAGTATTCCGGTATTGCGCGTTGGCTATGTTCTTTCAGGATGATGGCATTGTGCTATTTGCTCCCTGCGGTTAGGGTAATACATTTTGGGTACTTGATGTCGAATTTCGAGTGGTTTCGGATTTTGAGCAGGGTGGCTTAGGTATATAATATGGACCAACGTCTGGATGGGGTCACGCATTGCAGCGAAGTTATGTTGAGAGATGATCCCTTATGTTAGATTCGTGAGTTTTGGTTCTACGGTGTGTGATGGGTTCTTAGCATTGCGTTGTGGTGATACCCGTTGATCTTGTGGGACGGTTCTCTTGTCTGAGTACATTTGGAATGTTGCTTATTAGTGCACGGACTGCACAGGTCGTGGCTTTAGATTGTATAGATGTGTCATGTCACTAGAATGGCCGTGTTGGATGTGATGAGGTCATTGGGCCTAGAATGGGTGTTATCGGATCTGATTGAGGTATATTTGGAAGGATATTGTTGCTGATCGGCTTAGAAATTTGCTATAGTTCCTATATAAGGAGAGAGAGTTCCTCAACTAGTTGATCTGATGAATGTTTATGAGTTTCTGCGTGTTTCTTTCATCATCAACAATACACAAAGGCTTTAGAATGAGTTTTTGTTTGACATGAGCTTTATTACCGGGATTGGGTTGTTTTGAATAACTACTGTGATAAAATTTTTTACTACGAGTATGCGAGTCATGTGGTATGTTGGGTGATTACATCTTGGGTTGTGGTTATGACTTGATATAGCTTGTTTAGGATTATACAGTGTGTAAATGCGAAGTTCGGGTCTAGTAGTAAATTTCGGATGTTGAAAATTGGATTCTGTGGTTTACTGACTAAGGTTGAAGTAATGATCTTCAGTTATGTTGTGTTGTCGGGCCTATATAGAATAGGGTGACGGGATCACCCCCGGGTATGTGCATGGTAAGGTTACACGGCAGTTTTACGGCTTAGGAACAACTCTTGGCACGTCCGAGGACGAACATATATTTACGTGGGGGAGAATGTAACGACCCGACCGATCGTTTTGAGCATTTGAATTTCGCTCAATAGTTTGGGGGCACGAGTAGCTCCGTATGATATATTAGGACTTGTATGAAAATTTTGATTTAATTCCGAGTTGATTTGATATGTTTCGGCGTGAGTTTTTGGAAGTCGAAAGTTCGAAAGTTCATTTAGTTTGATTTGAGTCGTGTTTCGTCGTTTAAATGTTGTTATGCATGATTTGAGGCCTTGAGTTGGACCGTATTATGTGATGGGACTTGTTAGTATGTTCTTACGGGGTCCCAAGGGCTCGGGTGAGTTTCATATAGGTTTGGGCTGCGTTGTGCTCGTTTTTCTTATGTTTCGACGTCGTTTCTTCAAGCATACATGGTACCACATTAAGCAAATGAACTCCGATTTCTGTTTTTATTGAAAAATTAGATCCGTACCGTAATTACGGGGCCATAGCAAAAAGTATCGTCGAATTTGGACATCGTATGAGGAATTTATGATCATTTTACTAAAAATTGGGTTGTGAGATTTTTTCAGATTAATTACAAAATTGCCACTGAATTCGTATTTAAAAATTTACACTATCTGCAAATATTGAAACCAACATATCTCCTTCATTATAGGGTCAACTTGAGTGATTCAAAAGCCTAACTTGACTAAAATTTCATAAAGAGTCCATTAGAGGCATAAAAAACGAGTTTCATGATCGTTTGGCATGGGAAACGAGGCATATTAGCTGGCAGAAAATATATAAAACAAGGGTTTGTTCATTCTGTCTTATTTTGAGTTGGGGAGCTCGGATTTGGTCGATTTTGGAGGAGATTTTCACCATATGGATTGGGGTAAGTGTTCTCTACCCGGATTTGGTTATATTTCATGAATCCATCTTCGTTTTTGGGATTTGATTGATGATTTCAAAGTGAAATTTGGGGGTTTTAGCCTAAAGTTTTATAAAGTGAATTTTTATGTTTTGAACATCGAGCGGAGTCGGACTTGAGTAAATTAGTATGGTTGGACTCATAATTGAATGGGTTGTCGGATTTTGTAAGTTTTGTCGGGTTCCGAGGTGCGGGGCCAGATTGGGCAATTTGGCCGATTTTGGGCTTTTGATTAAAGATTCAACCTTTTTCAATTGGGATTGGTTCCTTTAGCATTGTTTGATATATTTGAGTTGTTTTTGGTTAGTTTCGATCCGTTTGGAGGTCGGAACGCGTGGGATGGCATATTGAGAGCATTGTATGGCATGTCCGGCATTGGTATTGGCTCGTTCGAGGTAAGTAACTCTTCTAAACTTAGTGCTGAGAGTATGAAACCCCGCATTACGTGTTATGTGATTGGTATTGATATGATGTACATACTAGGTGATGGGCGTGTGGGCGTGCACCCTGTGAATTGGGACACTGTGGTAAAACACGTCATTATAAAAGTGAATGCATTACAAAAGAAAAGGCAATTCAATAGAAAAAAGAATTTGTTCAAGGGAAGAATAGGCTACCAAGTTGGGCTAAAAAGAATTTGATTCATCCTTTTTCCTATAGGAAGTGACCCAAACTAGTTTAAGTTCCTAAGACTAACCCCTGATTTCCTTTTGCAGGTCCAAGCGAAGGGGAGCAGCCAAATATGGTACATGGATAGTGGCTGGTCAAAGTATATGACAGGAAACAAGAACTAATTTCTTTCACTTGAGGACCTTAAAGGAGGTAATGTCTCCTTTGGAAATGGAAGAAAGGTGAGATCATTGGAGTTGGAAAAGTAGGTAAGATTGATTCTCACTCTATTGAGAACGTCTACTTGATAGATGGATTGAAGTACAATCTAATACGTGTATCACAATTGTGTGATAGAGGTAACATGGTAGCATTCACCTCTACCAAATGCTTTGTGATTAATCTTACCATTGACAAGATTGTTTTTCGGGGAAAAAGAGTGAATAACATATATGTTGTAGATCTGTCCACACTTTCTGAAAATGAACTCACTTGCTTAAGTGTGTATGATAATGATACCCCCTTTGGCACAAGAGACTTGGACATACCAATTCAAGGACTTGGTGTTAGGGCTGTCTAACATTAAGTTCATGGAAGATAAAGTTTGTGAGGCTTTGCAAGGGGAAAGTATGTAAGATCCTCTTTTAAAATCAAGAAAGTGATAAGTACCACCAGGACGATGGAACTGGTCCATATGAATCTTTGTGGACTAATGAGAATATTAAGCAGATGTAGTAAGAGATGTGTGATGGTGCTTGTTGCTGATTACTCTAGGTTTACTTGGACATTATTTTTAACATATAAAGATGAAGCATATGGCATGTTCACTTCGTTTGTTAGAAAAACTCAGAAACAACTAGGTAATCAACTTGCATCAATTAGGTCTTGTCATGGTACTTAATTTAAGAATGCTAAATTTGCTGAATTTTGTGATGAGCATGGCGTAAATCATAATTTTTTTGCTCCTAGGACTCCACAACAAAATTGAGTAGTTGAAAGAAAGAATAGGACACTTGAAGATATGGCTAGGACTATACTTCTTTCTAGTAAACTGCCCCATAGTTTTTTGGAAGAAGCTGTGAACACTGCATGCTATATCATAAATAGGTATATGACTAGACCCCTTGTAGAGAAGGCTCTCTATGAGTTACTTAAAGGGAGAAAGCCAAACATATCCCATCTTAGGGCATTTGGATGCAAGTGCTTTATGCACAATAATGGTAAAGACTCCCTATGTAAGTTTGATTCCAGAAGTGATGAGGGAGTATTCTTGGAATATTCTTCACATAGTAAAGCTTACAATACTTATAACAAAAGAACTATGTTTGTCGAAGAAAGTGTACATGTGATTTTTGATGAAACTAACATTCTTTCTGAGAGACAGGAACACGATGAAGAAGCAATTGGGCCGGTAAGAATCTCAAATGAAACCACAACCCAGACTGAAGCTGCACCAAAGGAAGGAACATGTGACGGAACAGGTCCTTCCACCCAAGGCAACTTGACAAGGGAAAGTGAACAAAGAGGAACTGATCCTCAAACCTAGAGGGAACCTGTCCATGAACTTGTTACTCAGCAACAAAATATTAAAGGAACATCTAGGGGAAACTAGTTGGTTGTGAAACCTTACAAGTATCAAAGTTCTCATCCCGTTGAGAACATAATTACTGATCCAACCTCTGGAATCAAAACCAGATCTTCTTTGAAGAATCTTTGTGCTTTTGATGCTTTTTTAATCTCTTATTGAACCTAAAAATATTGCTGAGACTTTGCAGGATGTAGACTGGGTAAATTCAATGCAAAATGAACTCAACCAATTTGAGAGAAGTCAAGTTTGGCATCTGATACCAAGACCCAAGGATAAAACAGTAATTGGCACAAAATAGGTCTTCAGAAACAAACTTGACAAAGATGGAACAGTTACAAGGAACAAGGCAAGATTGGTGGTTCAAGGATATAGTCAAGAGGATGGCATATACTATGATGAGTCTTTTGATCCACTTGCAAGATTGGAAGCAATTAGACTTCATATAGCCTTTGCCGCTTACATGGAATTCACTCTCCATCATATGTATGTCAAGAGTGCCCTTCCTCAATGGCTATATAAAGGAATACGTGTTTGTCAAGAAACTCCGGACTTTGAAAGCAAGGAATGTCCTGATCATGTGTACAAGCTTGACAAGACACTTTATGGGCTCAAGAAGGCTCCAAGAGCATGGTATGAAAGATTATCAAAATTCTTGCTTGAGCATGGTACAAGAGAGGTAAAGTTAACAATACTTTATTCTTGAAAGAAAAAGGTAAATATCTCTTGGTAGTTCAGATATATGTTGATGATATAATCTTTGGAGCAACTACTGATAAGTTAAGTAAATAATTTGCTAAACTAATGGGGAATGAATTTGAAATAAGTATGATGGGTGAGCTTAATGTCTTTTTAGGCTTACAAATTAAACAAAATTCAAATAGAACTATGATCCATCAAATAAACATGTGGAAGAGTTTCTTAAAAGCTTTAAAATGAAAGATTCCAAAGAAATCGACACTCCTATAGTAACAACCACAAAATTAGATATAGATGAACTTGGTTCATCTGTTGATCAAAAGTTGTATAGGGGAATGATTGACTCCTTGTTATATCTCACTGTTAGCAGACCTGACATTATTTTAGTGTAGGTCTTTGTGTTAGATTTCAGGCAAATCAAAAGGAGTCTTACTTGACTGTTGTCAAGAGGATCTTGAGATACCTAAAATGCACCACTGACCTTTATCTATGGTATCCAAAATGCGGTAATTTAGATTTAGTGGGATATGCTGATGTTGATTATGCAGGTTTCTTGTGGATAGAAAGAGCACTTCAGGTATGTCACACTTACTTGGCTCGTGTCTAGTGTCTTGGGCCACCAAAAGATCAAACTCTGTGGCCTTGTCTACTGCTGAAGCTGAGCATGTGGCTGCTGCCTCATGTTGTGCTCAATTGTTGTGGATCAAACAATAATTAATGGACTTTGGAATTGATGTAGGTTGTATTCCCATCTTTTGTGATAACATCAGTGCAATTAGTATGACCAAGAACCCGATTTATCACAAAAGAACTAAGCACATAGATGATGGACATCGCTTTCTGAGGGATAACTTTGAAAAGGGTTTGATCACTATGAAATTTTGTGCTACTGATAAGCAAATAATTGACATATTCACAAAAATCTTTGAGTAAAGATCACTTTGAAAGGAACAAGTTAGAATTAGAGATGATTAAGATCTCCTAAAAGCAACTGGTTCTAACTCAATGATTGGTTAGATATTTGTGAATTTTGTAAATAATGAGATTACATATTGCTCAGTCTCATACTTTTATTAGTATACTCTTGTGCCATGTGCTAAAATGTCTCACTAATGTGTAAAGATATTATCCTTATTTTTTTGAAAAAAATCAGTCTTACACAAGAGAACTTCCAGTGAAGAACCTGGTTCATCGAGCTTATAAGCTATGTATTATACATTCCGCATAATTTGAAATAACTGCATATGGATCAAGAGCTGAAAAGAGTCCCACTTTATCCCAAACTACTTTTGAACCAATTAGCTACAAATGAACTAGTTTCAACAAGAGTCTCATGCACTATAATTGCCGAAATATTTGGGGAAGAGTATGACGCCTCTTCAAACTGAAACTCCAAAGATGAAAAGACTTCTAACCTCCAAAAAGTTGTTGTTACACGCCCTTTTCATCTTTAAATTGATCTGACCTTACCCTCTTAACTCAAATTTTTTCGAAAGATCAAAATCTCCAAAACCTCAAAAATCTCTCCATTTCTCTCAAGTTTATGAACGATAAAATGGTAAACACCTATGAGAATCCCAAAAACTCTAAAAACCCTTCCTCACCACCCAAATAACCTTCACCCACCCAAACCCCCAAGAAAAAACATATCAAAATGATTGCATGCAACACAGTGTCAAAAGAGAACAAGCTAAAAAATTGAGTTAGATTCTACAAGCTAGTAAAGCATAAGAACCATAGAATTATGATGATCTGGTTAGCGACCGAGGGGAAGAACCAGTTTCTTTTGAAACTAAAAATTTAACCTCTACGTTTCTCACCTATGAGTTTGGTTATGAAGTTGCAAAAAATCTCGAGAATGGGTTTGTTCTGGTTGGGTGTGTGGTAGGTATTGAAAAGGAAATATAGTCACTGAAGAAATTGGTGTAAAAAATAAAAAGTAAAAATAAAAGGAAAGCGAGGGTGTTGAGGTTGATGCGAGGGAAAGGGCGGAAGAACAAGTGGCTGGATTTGATTCACCCATTGGTTATGGAGTACATGATAAGGCATGTGCAATGGTGGTATGGAGTGTAGAGATTAGTGATAATGAGGAGACTACAGGAGATAGGTGATGGTTCTGGTGATAAAAGTGCAACAAACGGGCTGGTTCAGTTAAGAAACAGTTTCATGAACTAGTTCCTTCTCTTGCTCAAATAGAAAAGAGTCTCGATCTGCTGCAAAAGGTGTCATATAGTTACAATCAAAAGAAGAAGAAGAAGAATCAGAGTAAGGACAACGTAAAAAGGCCTTAGTTGAGAGTGCCAAGAAAGTCGTTTCGAAAGAAAAAAGCTGGCAAGCCAAGTAGAGGAGCCCAGATTGAGGATATGAACCTGGTTCATGAGGATGAAGATAAAGATGTGGAAGTAACCATACCTAGTGCGAAATAGAGAAATATTTCTCAAGAAACAAAGGTTTTGATAGAGGGTTCACTTGTGACTAAAACAACCACGTCTACTAAAAAGAGCAAAAAGGCTCAAATAGTGGAAGAAAATGGTTAAGGATGTTGAGATTGAACGATTGAAGACTAGGTTGGCTGAAGTAGAGGCTGAGAAAGACAATATCAAGTGCGAGCTTGCAAAGCAAAAGGAGAAGAATGGTGGTATACTGAAACTGCTTCAAGTCAAGAACTAAGAACCTGGTCCTTCCCAGTACTAAATCCTTCCTAACCCAGTCGTAACCAGTGACCCAGGTGGGATTTCTCTATTTTTTGCTCATGGTTTTATGCTTTTATTTCTTCTTATGCTTTGTGGTAGGATATTATCAATCAATGAAATTCACTGCTTTTGCTCTAATTATTTGTTGATATTTCTTCGATGGCTAATATCCTTAAATTGATAAAGAGAAAATTGAATCCATGATTGCATATGAAGTAGCCCTTGTGGCCATGAGTGATATCTGCTAAAATCTGGTTACTTAACTTAATTATGCAACTGTTCGATGATGCTAAAAGGGGGAAGATAAAGTGTGCTTTTGCTTTGGACTGTGATGTTTATAACCTAATGAATCCGGTCCTTGATGATTTGTGAATTTAAATGAAAAGTGTTCTAACATTGTGTTGATGTTGAGCTGAGTTGAAACAAGTTTCATGTTTATGAAAAGCATTGAGTTGTCATCATAAAAATGGGGAATTTGTTGACCTGAGCGGTTTTGGTTTTGATTATTGACAAAGAAATACATGCATGAAACAAGTCCATGGACAGTGTACACAGGTAACAGACATAATCAAGCAAAAGGCATGCACGTGAAAAGGATAAGTATAAGTGGTTATTTATGATAATCCCTGAACGAGAAGATTGCATATTTGATAAGGAGCAGGACTCCTTACTTGAAGAAAACTCTATCCAAGATAAGGGAAGATTTAGATGTTGAACTTGACTAGAACTCTTCCACCAAGAAAGAGTAAAGCATTAAACTTCTAGTTAATCCTTATTCTACTAACACTATAAATATTAGTTTTGTTCACTTTTACAGGTGATGCACACATACTGAAGTTAAGCAAGAATTGAGAGGAAAATAGTATGGCATTTTGCAAGCAATTCTTGTGAGATTTATTAGTGCGATCCTGAAGCTACACAAACCATATTGAAGAAAAAGTTCCATAAAGAATTTTATGTGTATTTCTTTATTTCTAGTTCAAAGTGTGGTAGGCATTTTGAGTTGTACCTTTCAGCTTTCTTAGAAGCAAATTGTACTAGGTACTTGAGTAGTATCATTAAAGTTAGAGTTAACTTGAAGTAGTCGCAACAGCCTGTGGAATATTGCTATAAGGGTTAGAGTTAATCCTTAGGTTTGCAAGAGGTAGTAAAATCGAGTTGTTCAAGTTAGAGTTAACTTGAAGCAGTCGCAACAACCTGTGACCGCTTGCTATAAAAGTTAGAGTTAATCCTTAGGTTTGCAAGAGTTTGTAAAATTAGTTGTTGGTTCAGAGTTGTAGTGAAGTGTTTGGAGAAAATCCTATTGGGTAGTAGGTCATGGGTTTTTCACCTTTTGAGCCGGGTGTTTTCCACGTAAAAATCCTTGTGTTCTTTACTTACTGCATTTGTTATTCCGCAACAGTAGTATAAGCAACACATAGAAGAACCAGATCCTTCTATAATCACGCAAAAAATTGGACACAACACAAATCACCCTCCCCTCCCTCCCCCGCCCCCCTTTTTGAGGTATTGAAGTATAAAACACCGGGGTCAAAATGGATTAAGTCAATAATGACCCATCCAAAAGTTACCTGGCCTGAAATGGACTAGATCAAGATGGGCTCCAATTTGGGTCATAACTTAACTCGCCCAACTCTGATCAACTTTACATAACGTGTATTTCTTTTTTTATAAATTGTTTAAATATCAAATAAGATTTTTTTTTCCTTTTGTTATGGTCGTATATAACGGATCAAACAAAAAAGAATTATTTTAACGATATTTTAGCAAAGTAACTAATTGGCCAATTTGGACTAAAAAATAGCCCAACTTTAGATGGGTTGAGAAGGATTAGGTCAAAATAGGCTAAGTTCAAAAAATGGGCAGGTCAATAGCTAGACCAACCTTGGACGGACTGGAAGGGCCAAATGGATTTGGGCTCAAATTGCCACTGCTAGTTATATGTACATTGACTCAGGGAACGAAAAACTTCTTGATATGAGTGCTTCCCTTTAAACGAGCGCTAGTTGGTGCGCGAGTGTAAATTAGTCCGCCAGTTTTTACCGAGATGGTTAAAAAAAATAAAGATTACCACACCAACATGATTTGAGGAAAGACCCAAGTGTGTCTTGATTAAAGCGTGCTTTTCTCTCTCTTTACATAAATATTTACCGATTGAAGAAATAATTCAGCTTGTGTAAAATCTTCACGATGCATGAAGAGTGAAGACTCCACAAATAATTGAAGTGCAACTCCTAGAAGATATAGTTTTGGCACATTCAAATTAAAAATAGTGGACCAATTATATGTAGAAATAATTAATAGATATATAACAGAAGTTGTTCTAGCGCAAGCCCCGACTTAAGAATTCGTTACACAGATGTACCTATGTCGAGGAGCGATTCAAGTATATATATAGTCTAATACCAAAGTTTAATGTGAGGTTTAATTTTTTTTTTTCAAAGATTATAAATATATTTTTATTTGAAGTCTATTCTTATAGCTTTTTGAGATGCAAAGTTATTAATAATATTTTTGTAATCGATTTCTTCCCCTTTTCAATTGTTTATATAGCCAATCCATTTATTCTTTCTTGAGATATTATTGATCATAGCTAAGAATTTATCAAGTTTAATTTTTAAAAACATTTTTTCACTGAGGCAACTATTATAGAAATTGTTAACAATATTTTATATGCAATATAAGCATTTAGAAAAGAATCAAATATTCTTATTTGATTGATTATATAAAATCTTCTGCTTGTTTTATTTTTCATGTCAAATCAATTTCAACTCACATGTTAAAACTATTCATACTACCATTTTTAGTAAGTCAAACAGTTACTTTATTTACCTATCGAAAAAGATTCTTTCCTTTATAGGAAAAAGTCTACTGTTATATTAAGATTCATTTTATTTAAATACTTATAAACCTACTGTATTTTTAAAAATGGGGCTCGCCAAATTTGGGGCCTAAAGCACAAGCCTTATTAGCTACAACCTTAGAGCCGGCCTTGCCTATGTTGGAGACCAACCTTAAAACAACAAAAAGTTTTAGGCCAATGTATTTACCGTCAAACTGTAGGAAACCTACAACACTCTCGCTCCCAATACTTATCTCACAGAACTGTTCTAGCTAGGCACATTCATCCACAAAGACAGTGACAAAAGTCGTTTTGAATCCGTACATTGAAGCTCCTCTTTCAGCTTCCTGAGTCGGCTTATCAATTATTGAACTATGAATGACGACCTTAAAGACCATCAAACAGTAAGAATCTTGTTCCAAAATTGGGTAATTTCCTTGAGCAATCTCTTTCTTCTTATTTCGAGGCAGTTAGAATAATTTGAACACGACTTAAATACACCATGACTATTATAAATGACAGAGTAAACTTGTATTCAATCTTTTGTCGCTCCGATTCGTAAAAAGAAATTTTTTTTTTTTTTGCGTAAATGACAGAGTATTATTTTTTCTCGACTAGCTAATACTTGCTTAACGGTAAATTGTGGTACATGGTCATGCTTGGTAGTAAAATAATGTGGTTAGCTAGACCTCCAGGCCATTAAGGATATAATCAACCTTACAAGAGGTAAAAATTGCACGGGGCGTTCTATTTGATCGCCCCCATTTAACCTATACTTACTTTTAAAAAAAGTTTTAACTTGTACTCACTTTTTAAACAACTTCAGGCCCCTTTCTCCTCCTCCTTCGTCTTCTTCTTCTCCTTCTTCTTCTTCTTCGGGTGATAATGATTTTATATGGTGTTTGTGAATATATTTAATGTGGTTTATGATGTTTTATAGTGGTAAGATGTTATGACACATTATTTTTTACTATTGCTTAAGGTTTCTTCTTCTTATGTTTCTTAATTGCAAAATGGGTTCATTAGATTTATTGTTGTTTTGACAAATTGATGATTGAGGTTTGTTCCTGATGATATTTGGAGGTTATGTTTCGAATTTGAGATCATTTGGAGTAGATTTAGGTATTAAATCGTATATTGGATTATTATAATTTGAAGAACAAATTTCTGTTTTTGGGCAATTTTCACTTCACACTTATTGGCCTTAAGTGAATGAATGTTTGTTGCACTTCTGTAATGACCCGATCGGTCGTTAAGTAGAACTTGCATAATAATTACTGTTATTGCCTTGTCATAGGTTGGTTATACTGTTTATGATGTGTTAGTGTTGGTAGGCTCGGAATCGGAATGATTGTAGTGAGAATTTAGTCACTTAGTCTTTAAGAATAGCCTTAAAGTGGGAGAAGTCAACTGAGAGTTGACTTATTGATAAACAACCTCGGAATACGGATTTTATGGCTCAGATAGCTTCGTTAGGTGACTTGGGACTTAGGAGTGTATTCAGAATAATTTTGTGATGTCCGGTGTAGAATTATGCTTGAATTGGTGAAAGTTAATTTTTGGTGATTTTCGGTCGGCAGTGAAAATAGGCTATCGGGGTTGGAATAGAATTTCGGAAGTTGGAACAGATTCGTAATGTCATTTTGGATATGTCTGCAAAATTTCAGGTCAATCGGATGTGTTTTGGATAGTTTCGGCATCGTGGTGGATTTTAGAAATTTCAAATTTCTTAGGCTTGAATCCGACGTGATTTTGGTGTTTTGATGTTATTTTTGGTGTTCCGAGAGTGCAACTAAGTTTGAATGATCATTTATGATGTGTTGGTAAATTTGGTTGGGGTCCCGAGGGGCTCGGGATTGATTTCGGAGGTTAACGGGCACTTTTGG
Organism: Nicotiana paniculata; assembly: GCA_005239505.1. NCBI lineage: Eukaryota > Viridiplantae > Streptophyta > Magnoliopsida > Solanales > Solanaceae > Nicotiana > Nicotiana paniculata. The sequence continues at coordinate 18,744 of ML327443.1, forward strand.
ACTTAGAAAGATAGCTGTTTTGCTGGTGCTTTCAGGTACTGGTTTTCTCCTATGCGATCACGGGGAATAATATGCGATCGTATAGGCTAGTTGTGAGGCAGCAGGTTTTGTTCTATGTGATCTCCTTCGTGGGCCCGCGATCGCGTGGGTGAGGGAAGTGAGAGCTGTGCGATTGCGTGGGCTTTTGTGCGAACGCATAGGGTGTGGGCGCGTGGGCTGGGCTGGGTGAGCTAATGCTGTGCGAACGCAGGACATGGGCTGCGATTGCATGGGGGAGCGTGGTCTGTGCTATGCGATCGCGTTTCTCCTCACGCGAACACACTGAGTTAGTCCCAAATCTGGGCAGTGTATTTAAATAGCCCATCCACGACCATAACCCACTTTTCCACCATTTTTGAACGGGAAGAAGCTTTTGAGACGATTTTTAAGAGAGGAAATCATTGTTCTTCATTGAGGTAAGGATTTTGGACCCTAAAACTCGATTATATGTAAGGATCAAATTATCATCGTTTAATTTATGAAAATCAGTAGAAAAAGATAGAATTAAGGCTTGAGATTATGAGACTTTTAGGGGATGATTTGAGAGGTCAAACGAACTTCAATTTTAGAGTTCTTTATATGTACGGACTCGTGAGATTATGAATAAAATTTTGGTATAAAATTTTTATGATGATATTTTACTGAGTTTTGACTATGATTCACTTCATTTTTCAAACTGATATTATCGAGAGTTTTACTGAGATATATTAAAAATATACTTGTTTATAAAGGATTTTATGGAAACTGGTTTTCGAACTTATGTATACTGTATTGAGACTTGATGTTTTACTGTTTTGTGGATTGGTATTTTTGTGATGTGTGTTCATATACTTCAGACTGTGATTTATTTTCATTACTACTTGTCATACCTCCTTTTTCCGACACAGGGTTGGATACAGGAGTTTTTCCACTTTACGTGACATTATGCGGGTTTGGGATTTAGTTTTAGATTTCAGAGTCGCCACCCGAATTTTTTACGGTGTTCCGGGACACCATTTATTTATTGAAATCCCAAACCGAGGAAATTTGACTCTGTTTTGATTTGTCTGCGACCAGAAATCCGAGTAAGGAATTCTGTTAACCCGAGAGAAGGTGTTAGGCATTCCCNATTATTTTAATACAAGTCACGATTGACGTGCACTTGTTATTTTTGGACACGTTGCAAACCGCGCCACATGAAATGTACCCGCGATTTACAACATTTTTTGAATTTAGAGTCGGGGACATGAGTTACCACACCCGAGTGTAGATTATATGACTATGGTCACGACGATTAAATATGCCTATTTGAGGCGATATTCGATTGTTATCTAGGTTTTGGTTTTTTTTTTATTATCTAAAAGAGGTATTTTTTAGCTTATGGGGTGTGTAAATAGTTTTTGATATTTATGGATTTACCTTGGGACAAGTCACGATTGTATGCACTTGTTGTTTTAAACACATTATAATTACTCCACATGAAATGCACCCGTAATTACAACATGTGATTCTATCATAATTTTGAAGTTAAAGACGGGGACATGAGTTGTCGCTCCCGAATGTTGGTTAG
>ML327446.1:708-25657 GCA_005239505.1 Nicotiana paniculata
ATAAAAGTAAGGTGCAAGAAACTCCGTGCTCAAGTAGCATCGACATCCTTTCCATTAGTTTTGCTTCCCCTGCTCCTTCGAGCATCCACTTGAATCACTTTATGCCTCCACTTGGAACTTATGAATTGGACCCCAAGTTTTGATTCTGCCCTATGATCATGCTCCTGGGGTGGTGGAACTAATCTGCCTGGCCCAAAAAAACAATGTAGTAATCTGCGCTTCTTGGCCTTTCAATGAGATGTGTATTCCCGACTTTCTAGCAAGAAGAATTCCAGAATGTAGGCATCTTGTTCTTTATTCCTTGGCTCCTCANCCTTGGTTAACTCTACTATCTTTTCTACCACATCGACATCCTCTGATTTCAGTTCCAACCTGGGTAGTTCTTCAACAGATGACCTGGCCGGTGGGCTCTCTCTTTTCTCTACGTTTAGTGACTCAAACTCGATAACCTTTGGCCATACCCCTTTTTCATCAAGTGCTAACACCCAATCTGCCAGTTCTTCACCGTTCATATCATCTAGATCCATTAAACATTTAGTAAAAGGGTCTCCATCAGTCAGGGATGCATCATCTTTTTTCGGGCTCACGTTCACAGCGTCAATAAGAGAGCAGTTGGCGAACTCACTTGGTCGCCTCATAGAATTCTTCACGTTGAACGTGATTTCGTCATCATTGAGCCTCATCTTCAGTTCACCAGTCTTACAATCGATAAGGGCTCTACCTGTGGCCAAGAATGGCCTTCCCCAGATTATGGGAATTTCCTCATCCACTTTACAATCTAGTATCACAAAATCAGCAGGGAACACAAACTTCCCCACTTGTACCAATACATCGTCCAGAATACCCGATGGTCTCTTCACCGACCTATCATCAAGTTGCAGCAGCATGGAGGTGAGCCTGGCTCTACCAATCCCCAGTCTTTTATATATGGCCAGCGACATCAGATTAATGATGGCTCTCAAGTCACATAGAGCTTTGGTGAAAGCTAAGTTGCCAATGGTACAAGTAATTGTAAAACTTCCTGGGTCAGACAATTTTTCAGCAATAGGACGCGTCACCATCGCACTGCAAGTCTGAGTAAGGGTGACAGTAGCCAGATCTTGGAAGTCAACTTTTCTGGACATCAAGTCCTTCATCATTTTAGCGTAACCAGGCATTTCCTTCAACACATCAATCAATGTGATATTTACCTGTATTTTCTGTAGCATGTCCAAGAACTTTTTGTACTGTTCATCCTTTTGGTATTTGGCCAGCCTATGAGGGAATGGAGCTCTTTTTCCCAGTGATTTGGGACTTTTCTTTATTAGCCACCACCTCAACTACCGGCTCCTAGGCTATATCCACTTCTTTTTCAGTCTCACTCTGTGCACTGGGTTCTCCTACAGTAGGTTGCACTGTTACCTTGGTCAAGTTTGTTGAATCATCAAGTTCAATCGGCACGGGTACCAGTGTCTCGGCCTGCCTGCTTTCACGAGCTCTCTCCAGTTCCAAGTCTAGATCACTGCCATTGCGGAGATTCACGGCCATCAGCTGCCTTGGGCCCTGGTCCGTAGGATTTACCTGAGTATCTGCAGGTAAAGTCCCACGAGGACGATTGTTCACTGCCATAAATATCTTGCCCAACTGTACTTCAATAGTTTTAATAGCTGCATCATGTACATCTACTCTCTCACTGATTTTGGCATTTTGCCCAATAACCTGCTGAATCATAGCTTCTAACCTAGAGAACCCTTCTTCTTGCCTTCCCTCCTGTTGATGCTGAGGAGGGTAATATGCTTGTTGTTGATTCTAATGGTTATAACCTTGTGGCCTATGATATGGTGCTGCATTACCTTGTGGTCTCATGACACCCATATTTCCACTACTCTGTTGTTGGTGAGGTGGTCTATACGGTTGAACTTGTTGACCCCAGTTCTTCCCCCCTTGTCTCTGGCTTCCATAGTTCGACACATAATTCATATTTTCTGGATAAGGAGGGTGATCATATTCTGCATTCCACTGCTTACCAAATAGTTGACTAATATAAGATGTGCATAAGCCTCCATTGGTTGTATCCATGATGTGTACCTGTTGCTTTTGCCCTGATTCCTCCACCTTCTTAGTTAATATGCTCATCTGTGTTATCAAGGTGGCCATGTTATCTGCAATAGTATTGGATGGATCGAATGGCACTGAGTGAACTACAGAATAATGGGTGCATTCCTTGTTGTCCATCCTGAATTCTGTGCCACTTTATCAAGTAAGATTTGACTTTCTCTCCACGTTTTGCTCAAGAATGTTCCACCAGCTGAAGCATCAATATTTGCCTTAACAGTATCAGCCAGACCCATATAAAAACACTGCCCCAACATCTGCTCTGCAATACCATGATGTGGACAGATAACCAGCATTCCCTTAAATCGTTCCCATGTCTCCTGTAATGTTTCAACTGGTTTCTGTCTGAAGCTCAAGGTTTCATCAATTTGTTGTGCAGTATTTTTGGGTGGATGAAACTTGTTCACGAACTTCTTAACTAACTCCTTCCATGTGGTAATGGAATTGATGGGAGTGAGTTTAGCCAAGTCTGGGAAGCTCCAGTCACTGAGAATGGAAACAACAATAGTTTTATTGCCTCCTGAGTGATGTTTGGCTGCCTCTGTGTTTTGAAAATTGATAGGAAGTTCTTCAAATGTTGTTGGGGTCTTCGATGTATGACCCTGAGAATAGTCCCTTGTTCTGCAACAAGTGCAGCATATTATTTGTAATCTGGAAGGACTCGGCCTGTATCTGAGGGACTAGTATCGCAGTGACCAAATTCTCTGCCGTGGGTTGTGCCCAGTCATATAAAGGAGCCTCTGCCCCTATTTGAGCGACTGGGTGTACCACTGCATTGCCATTGTTGTTCCTGTTATTTGGATCTTCCATGTCGGGTTCAAGTTGTTCAATTGATGGTTGTTGTTTGCTTTTCTCGTTGGCCCGGTTTAGGGCCTTGAAAACTTTCTCAGGGTCTGATAAGGCTTCAATTACTTCACCAGTTCTCGATGAGTTTCTAGGCATGCACCTGTACAACCAAGTTAGCAAATATTACTTTCAATGTATGAATGAAAATTTTGAAGAAAATTGACTATATTTCAGAATTTTGTATTTCTTTCAACTTCAATTGATAACACCATTACCTCCCCGGCAACGGCGCAAAACTTTGATCACGCTCAACTATGTATAATAAAAGACTAAGCGGGATTTGCAAATATAATCCGAGGTATTATGCCCAGAGTCGATCCCACAGGAAATTTATGTTTCAATCAAGCCGTCAGAATACGAAACTTTTACTTAATTAATTTTCTCCAGACTTTTTGAATATAAATTGGTGATGTTTTACTAGTTCTACTGACAATAATAATAACTAACGATTACTAACAATGTGTTGTAAACAATTATGATAAAGGTCTAAGGCTATTGTTTCCCCCGTTGGTGAACTTACTTCTCGGATATTTCATATAACTTGATTAATGATCTCTATCAATCATGAACACTCTATCTACCATAAATCTCTCTCAGGTAATTATGATAATTTACTAGACGCACTCTCTCAAGTTACGCTAGCTAGATTGCATTACAGTTCACTTTAGATTGCACCCGAAGTATTGTTATTTCTAATCCAACTTCTAAACCCTCGGTTATGACTTATGTCTATACTTTGAGAGTGGTGTTGTTCAAACAATTAACTAAATATGCACTCTCTCTCAAGTAGATACATACTAAATAGGCACAGCTAATTGATGGCCATTCAACTAACTACAACAAGAACGTAGTTGAACAAATAGAGATGAACAATCAACCAAACTATATTAATATCACCATAAGTTTATCCCCCAGCGGGTTACACCAAAACCCTAGATTAAGAAAATTAGATAGTCATATTCATAAGAATCAATTCTAAAATAACTAGCATAATTGAACTACAAACTAATAAATAAAAGCTATAAAATCAATGTTTGCTTCACTAAGTAGTAATCCACAGGTTTTTTTCTTCACTTCAATGGCTTCCTTCCCTCAAAGTTGTGTTTTTGGGTCTATTTATATGTTTGGGACAAACCCTAAACATGTAGGAGACTTCTATTAAAACCGGGAAACACTTAAAATCTTCAAAACTCGGATTGGACCAGATCAGGGACTCGGCTTTATGGCCCAAACGCCTGGATAAAGCCAGACCAGGCCAGGCCTTAAGGCTCAAATGCCTGGATAACGCCAGGCCAGGCCTGGCCTTAAGGCTCAAACGCTTGGATAAAGCCAGGCCAGGCCTGGCCTTAAGGCTCAAACGCCTGGATATACCCCGGTGCACTCGCCTCTTGAGCGTAGTTTCGATGTTTATGCATCCATTTAGCTCGGCTTCCATCTCCAATTTACCTACACATGAAATAGACTCCATTCTGCACGTACAAAGTTTATTTTTATCATTAGCGCACATAAAATGTAAGGCACATAACGTGTTAAACCATTAATTCTAGACACACATCAATACCCACAACTTCTCGGCTCCATGATCACCCCAACGGAATGGAGTAGTTGAGCGGAAAAATAGAACTCTACAAGATATGATGAGAACTATGATACTAGAATATTCTTTGCCAAACCACTTTTTGGTAGAAGCAGTAAGCACAGCTGTTGACATCCAATTTTGTCCCTCCTTTCTTCCAAATTGTTTATTTGAGCTTCTAATATCGTGAATAATGTAAGAATACTTATTTTTACTATTTTTATCCCAAAATAAATCTAATTAGTCTTGTTAGTTTTGTTATTTGTTATCATCATTAAATAATACTATTATCGTTGTTGTTGTTATTGATTATTATTAATATTCTCATTAATTATTATTATTACTACTATTATTACTACTACTACTACTACTACTACTACTACTACTACTATTACCACTACGATTTTATCTCTCAAACAATTTCATTCAAAGTTAATCAACCAATAGTATTTTCCTTTACAAGTATTTGTCACTGCATCGCATTATTCCTGCTCCTATTTGTAATATATTTATATATTGATTGCATGCCCATTTAAATTATTGGTTACCTACTAAATAGATATTTACAACATAAGTTCGTAATTATTCAAACACCAGCAAATTATTTAATATAAAGCATATAAAATTTTAATTACTTATTTCATATTAATAGCTTCTTTTTTTTTAATGCAAAGAAGATAGAAATTCCACCCATTCTCTTTCATTAGCCCACTCTTAAATAGCTAAAATAAATAAATAAATAGGCAAATTTAAGGAAAATTTCCATAAACATAGGGACATTAGCTATTCTACATACATGGCAACTAAATAATTATATTTATAACATACACCTTTAAATCATGTACCCATTATCAGGCACCTAATGCGTTTAATTCCTTAATAAAAAACATGCCTAGTACTTTTTATGACTTTTTTCCCTATATTTTCTCTTGAAACCAACCTTTAACAAATTTAATTGGTAATATTTTTTCCTATTATTTTTTTTTTATTTTTTATTTTTTATTTTATTTTATTTTAAAAAAAAAAACTAATTCAGTACGTAACAAAATTTCTACCATTCATACATAGATTCTTTTACTAGAAAAGGAGGTTTAGATATCACGCCTATAGGGATTAAGTGGCGTTTCTTATAAACTGATTTAGTAGAATACATTTAGGACTTCACTGGTTAGATGTTTGGTAGCCATGTTAGATTTCGCTAAGTTGAACCTTTGATTGCTTTTTCTGTAACCCCGACTGAATTTAAAGTGAAGTAGTAACTTTCCTCGATTTGTCTAGCCTTGTCATAAATAGATTTAAATGATTGAGGTCACAGTATGATATACCATGATTTAGGATTGCTTTGTACTAGAAACATTGATTTGAGAGACTAAGTTAGACCGAAAGTTGTATGCAAGTTTAAAACGTGTTTCTATGACTGATATGAAGTTTATTCTACTGTCACTTAGAAAAGCATGTTATTAGGATATTACTATGAACATTAAGATTTCAAAAAAGAATGCTTATGTTTAGAATAAGCACACGTTTTACTTGAAAACATGTTTCGGGTAGCATGAGTTAATATAAATTCACTAGTTACTACCGTGACATGAGAAATAGTACTTATTTGTTTAGCTTGAACTTACAATATTGTTGATTGTCTACTTCATCTTTTCTATAGCTTTATGTCGTTAAAGTTAGGAGACTTTTCTCTCCTAATTTCTTTCTCCTTTCGTTCTTTACATGTACACCTTGGAGCACATGGAGTCTTACTTCGAGACTCTTGTAATTGAATCTCAAAATGAGACCCAACGCCACCATCTGAGCATGAAGTCAATCACATCCCATATTTATATAGATTCCCCGGATAGCAAGAAAACAAGCGAAATGCTTGGGGGCGCCCATGGCGTCTTTCTTATCTTCTCTTTCTTTACGATTGTTTTATTTAATTTCCTGAGGTCTCTTGATTTATTTGTAATTGTGTTCATCTCACTCTTAACATGGGCTTGAAGGTTGAATCTATTTAATTATTTAGGATCTCTTTTTTGGCTAGCAAACATATTACCTATTTATCACATACTGTTTTCCTCTACATTTAACATTTCAAAAACAGTAAGTTGGCAATTTCACAAATCATTGAAATGAAGTTTTTTTTTTTCAAAAGATCCCGTTTACATCCTTTCTACCATCATCAAGTTGAGATTTTATATAATTCATATGCTTAGATTCAGTCGAGTGTTTTCTTATAAGGCCAAATGAAAATTGCTTTTCTTTTAACAAGTAGGAAGACATGTCTCCATGCATTCTTTGGAAGTGATGTTAGTTATTGGTTTCATTATGCTAAAACTAATCTATTAAATATTTTTTTCTTCAAAAGTCATCACATTTCTTAATGGGTTTAAACATCTTCTCTGCGTTGTAAGTAGCTAAGTTCCACAAATAGTTAGCGATGTACATTATTAATTTAGCATAATATTAATTAACCTAAGTTTGGTCGGTTAACCGTTATTAACGGATCATATAGGGTGCTTTAATAACCTTCCCTATAAGATTAATTAAAATCCTTACTCATAGTCTTAAAGGTTAAGCAGGCCATATAAAACAGAGTAACTTTAAGTATTACTTAGCTAAATTGGTGTCCTAATTCACCGTAGAATTAATTAGGTGGCGACTCTCTTTAATCAATTAAACCTTCAGAATTACCAATATGTTATACTCTAGTTTGACCCGTGTTAAAATGGGGTATAACAACAGCTTGCCACATTCTCAACAGATGTCTCATAAGACCTATCTTGAAGAAAACTCCATATGAATTGGAAACATAAATGACCCAACATAAGATATTTCCATCCATATGGAGCAAGTGTTTCATCCACAACAACAGTAAGGACAATCATGGAAAATTTGATCCAAGAAGTGATGAAGCTATTTTTCTAAGGTATTCCATAAATAGTAGATCTTTTAGAGTCTATAATAAACGCACTCTATGTGTAGAAGAATCAATACATGTTGTATTTGATGAGAATAACACTACGGCTTAGAAAATAATTATTGCAGGTGATGAATATCAAAATCAAGAAATACCTCAGTCAAGAAAACCTCAAGAGTCGACGAACAGGCTAGACGGTGTCACTGAGTCAACTAATGAGAGTAACAACAGTCAACCAGAATCAGAGAAGGATTCAACTACTCATACGAGCGTAAAACGTCCAATGAATGTAGAAGTGAACTATAATATCCTCAAAAGTTCATCATAGGAGACCCAAGTGAAGGAATAAAAATTGGGGGAGCTCTCCAAGAAGAAGGAAAATATAGCACTGATCTCTCAGATTGAACCAAAGAAGATAGAGGAAGCTCTAAAAGACTCAAGCTGGGTACAAGCGATGCATGAAGAACTGGATCAATTTGACAAAAACCAAGTGTGGAAACTACTGCCTAAGCCTGCAGATGCTACTGTAATTGGAGCAAAATAGGTTTTCTAAAATAATATCAATGAGGATGGAAAGAATGTGAGAAACAAAGACAAATTAGTATCTCAACTGTACTCACAATGGGAAGTAGTCGAATATGGTGAAACCTTTTCTCCAGTATTTATTCTTGCCTGCGCATGATTTAGATTTTTCCAGATGGATGTCAAAAGTGCTTTCGTAAATGGCTTCATTGAGGAGGAAGTATATGTTAAATAACCTCCTGGATTTGAAAACCCAATGTTTCCTTGCCATGTGTATAAGTGATCAAGGCATTGAATGGACTTAACCAAGCTCCACGAGCATGGTACGAAAGATTTAGCTCATTTCTACTTGATCACAACTTTATAAGAGGTAAAGTAGACACTACATTATTCATCAAAAGATCATCAAAAAGCAATCTTATTATTCAAGTTTACATTGATGACATTATCTTTGGTACTGCTAACCCTCTTTTGTGCAAGGAATTTGACAATCTGTTGCAAAGTGAGTTTGAAATAAGTATGATGGGAGAGCTCACGTTTTTCCTTGGACTTCAAATCCAACAAATAGATGAAGGAACCTTTATATGCCAGACAAAATATGCAAAGGAGCTAATTCAGAAGTTTGGTATGAACAGTTCTAAAGCTATTGACACACCAATGAGCCCGTCAACAAATCTTGACAAATATGAAAAAGGAAATCCTGTTGATTAAATCAAATTTCGAGGAATGATTGGATTTTTACTTTACCTAACTGCCAGTCGACCAGATATTATGTTTAGTATTTGTAAATGTGTCAGGTTTCAGTCAGCTCCTAAGTAGTCACATATGAGTGCCGTAAAGAGAATAATTAGTGATCTCATTGGAACTATTTCTTACGGACTATGGTATCCATGCTCTAACAATTTTAAACTAGAAGGTTTTTCATATGTTGATCTTGAAGGTGATAAGGAAGAAAGAAAAAGCACCAGCGGGACGTGTCAATTACTTGGAAAATCATTGATATCATGGAATAGTAAGAAACAAGGATCAGTTGCACTATCCACAACGGAGGCTAATAATATTGCAATTTTACAATGATGTGCACAGTTATTACAGATGTCTCATCAGCTGGGTGACTATGAACTATCTTTTAAACGTATTCAAATATTCTGTTATAAATATAGTGCTATATGTCTTTCAAAGAATCATGTGCATCACTCTAGGGCTAAGCATATAGACATCAAACATCATTTCATTAGAGATCATATTTTCAAAGAAGATAGAGAATTATCTTTTGTTAGCACTACTGATCAATTAGCCGATATTTTCACTAAGCCCTTACTTGAAGATAGATTTTGTCTCCTAAGAGGACTACTTGGTATTATTTCTCTTAATCATACAAATTAAGACCTAATTCATATTTTTAAATTCTTTTATGCTTAATGTTTTAATTTTGTCTATTTTTACAAATTAATGTTGCGCTTCCAATTTCCCTCTCTTTTCCCATCAGTTTCAACTTTCAAGAATGGAAAACCAATCATCATGACATTTCACTGACAACCTTTCCATTGTTTTACTCAACCGTCAGGATTCTGCCTTTTTAATATCTAAACCACTCTTCTCTATCTCCATCTTTCCTATTGCTCATAAACCCTCTACAGAAATCCTTCAAACTCCAAGCAGTTTTTCCCATGGCTAAGCACTCCAAAACTCATTCTGCCTCCACTAGAAAAAGTACTCGTTCCAGAGGAAAACCCTCTTCTCAGCTTCCAGAACCAGTAGACCTAGGGTCTGACCACTCATAAGGGTTTGCCTTTTCTCAGGCAGAACTTTCAGATCACTCTTATCACTTAGGAGAAAAATCCTGAAAAAAGTCCCATGGAAGACCCACATGAATCTCTTACCCCCCAAGAAATCTAAAATAGACCTTTCAAGTTATCTAGAGTCAGACCTCAATTTCTGGGATACCCCAAATAGGGATTTCTTCGTTGCTCTGAAAGACAAAACCATTGCTCATGGTAGAGTAGTCAACCTTGACGACATGGAATCCCTCAATTTTAAGGTAAAGGATCTTTTTGTCTTTCAAGGATGGCAAAATTTCTCCTAAATTCTATGAAACCTTAGTGATAATGTTTTATGCAAATCTTCGCTCTAGCAAGCCTGATAAGTTGGAATCCCTGGTTTTAGGTAAACACATTGTTCTTGATTTTAGCATGTTCGACTCAATTTTTCAGTGTAAGTGCTCTGCTTTTTCCCATGTTTTTCAAGAATAGTTGGCCTGATGACTTTGAAATTTCTTTTGATCAAGCAAAACATTGTATTGTTGAGCGTTCATTTGATTTCCTACCTAACCAGCTAGGTCCCAATGATGTTATCTTTGAAACCCGAGTTCTAGACCACATTGTTGCAACCACTCTTCTTCCTCGCACTGGATCATTCTCTGCCTTCTCTCAATGAGATACCTTTCTTGTTTACTGTCTTGTGACAAAACTCAAGATTAAGTTATCCTTCTGGGTCATATATTTCATGATAGAAAGTGATGATGATCCCACCGATTTGCCTTTTGGTATGGCTATCACCCACATCTTGGAAGCCCACAACATCTCTATCTCGGAATACCCTTTTATCTCTATTTAAAAATCCTACAATTCTAGAGCATTTTCTAGTATCGGTTATGTGTGTGTAAAGGACTCTTGGGTGAAGAAACGGGGTGGTGAAGTCAAGAATGGTCAACCTGATCCCAACACCAAAGCCTCTATTTTCCATCACAGTGGAGGTGATCCTGATCTTGCTGGGAAACTGACTGCCATTGGCAACAAGCTGACCATCATCCAGGATCTTCTTGCTGCCACTCAGTCCACTGTTGGGGATACAATATCAAAGGAAACAAGGTCGGATGTTTCAAAGATGAGGGTCAAAATTCTCAGGCCTCGAGAAAAATGAGTCAAAGCATTCAATGAAGTGCATGACAGGATTGACGGAGTTACTGTTTCAGCCAATGCCATCTTTGACCGAAAAAAGGAGGGGATCTGCAATACTCTTACATATGTCTTGTGTCGCTAGCTGTGGAAATCTTAAACAATATTTTTTTTGCTTTGGACTAGATAACTAGTCGCTGGATAATTTTTTTTACTTTTACTATAACTCTGCATGCCTGCCATGCCAACTTTAGCATCTATAATACTTTCCTAGCATGTAGTTATCTTTACATTGCATGTTTTAGTTTTTGTTTGTACCCTATTTGCTGATGTCAAAAAAGGGGGAGAAAGAATTATACATTGCAGGCACATGAAGCACATTGCAGGAGTCGACTAAAGGAAAGACTAAAGTATGCGACACTTGTTTAGGAAGATTCGATTGAATAATGCGCACTCATTGAGAGGGAGTCAACTGCACTCGTTGAGGGGGAGTCGACTACAACAACTATAGGGAAGACAACTATTATCTATATATTATTTTTGTCATCATAAAAAATGGGGAGATTGTTAATTATAAGTTTCAATGATGAAACATAATATATTACATTTGGTGTAGGGTCTCAAGGAATATACTAAAGGGATGCAATAAGCAATATTAGTCAGGAATAGATCAAGGGAAAGAATCAATGCTCAACAACGCAAAAGGAAGAAGTAGCGGAGATCCGGCAAGAACAGTCAATCAAAGATTGACGGAAGCTAACAAGGAAAAGAATCAGAGATGAAAAAGGAAGAAAAAGAGGAGATCCGGCAAAGATAATCAATCAGAGATTGACAGAAAATATTACTAGAAGGACTCAAATCAAACGAAAACGTAATCACTGAAAATCAATCAAGGTATCCAGCGGATATGACTGAAGTACCACAGAGATATGCCCAGCTGATGGAAAGCTCGTCAAGATCATAAATCAAATAAGAGAAACGAGAAATTAACCTTATTCTTGGAAAGAATCAATTTATGATTCCTTTCACAGATCAACTCTCTTGGGTTTGCAGTCTCTTAAGATTCTTGAAGACCTCCTGGAAAGTATATTACTCATTTTTGCATAAGACACTCTTGGGTTTTCAATTTCCTTGGTCTTTATTTGATGTATTTGAGTTGCTTTTGGATAGCTTTGAGCTGTTCGGAGGTCGCTACGCACATGATGGTACCTTTGGAGCATTACTTGGCTTGCTCGGCATTGGTATTTCCTCGTTCGAGGTAAGTAACTCTTCTAAACTTAGTGATGAGGGTATGAAACCCTCAATTACGTGTTATGTGATTGGTAGTGAGGTGACGCACATACTTGGTGACTAGCGTGTGGTTGTGTACCCTGTGAATTGTTACTCCGTTGTTTCCCTGGCTTTGTATAGTGGCCCTATTTTGTTGATATATTTGTTTTCACCATGTGATAAAGTAATTGAGTTGTCAATCATGTTAAATATCATGTTTAGGATTTATGCTGATGTTGTTAGGACTCATAATGGTTGTTTCTTGCTGTCATGTCATTATTCTTATTGATATTTCATACTCAATCATATTTATGCATTCATATCATATCTCATGTCTCAGTTGTTGTTTTTTGATACATCATATCATTATTGTCGGGCTAGTTTCATGACATTGTGAGCCCGTGAGTGAGACTGGAGAAATTGATGGCTGAGCGAGGCTGAGAGCCTGAGTGAGAGTGATATTTTTGGATCGGGTTGCACGAAATAGCGATATATTTATTATACCTTATGGGATCTGGTTGCATACTGCATCGATATATTGGTTACATTTTATGGGATCAGGCTGCATGTCGTAGCTATATAGTGCTTGCACTGAAGGATCTCCTCCGGAGTCTGCACACCCCTAGTGAGCACAATCGACTATACACATATGGATCGATTTACACGCCGTATGGGTATTGTACATCGCTGAGTGATTGAGTGTGCTGAGCAAATTGAGCATAGTGAGAGAAGATATGAGAAAATGAGATTAAGTACTCTGAGAGTGTGAGTACATGATTCATCTCTGAGATACATGGCATTTACACGCACACATGACATAAAGGCATAGAGGTGCAGTTTTCCCCATGCTATATAGTATCATGTCATTCATCGCTTTTTACACACATTTATATGTTGGCATAGAAAGGTATTTTACACTGGTTATCTGGAAAGGATATGAAACATCTTATTTATTGTGGAAAGGAAATTTGGAAAAATTACAGTTTTCAAACTTACTCGTATTTTAGCATTTTCGGTAAAAGATTTGGGTTTTAACTAGGACACTCGAAAGGCATGACCATTTTCTTGAACTGTGAACGAGCTGAGCATTTTTACTTCTGAGATACCTCTTTTATACTTGTATTTAGGTTGTTATAAACTGTTGCGGGACTTTTTTATTGAACATATCCTTGTGTTAGCTCGTCACTGCTTTCAACCTAAGGTTAGGTCTACTTACTAAGTACATAGGGTCGGTTGTACTCATACTACACTTCTGCACCTTGCGTGCAGATATTGGCTGTTGATGTTGATGTGTTCAATGGGAGCTGTATTGTAGACGTACCTGCATCCCAATTGTAGTTGCCCCTAGTTCGTGGTTGCTTTAGATCTACAAAACTTTGTTTATGTAGTTTTCAAACAGACGATGTATTTATTTCATTTCGGCTTTGTAAACTCTATTCTTAGAAACTCATTATGTGTACTACTAGTCCTTGGGAAATGTATAAAATTTAGTAAATTGCTATTGTTTATTTGTCTTGTAAATTTCATTGGAATTGGATAGTTACTAGTTGCCTTACCTAGCGGGTTGGGTTAGGTGTCATCACGACGAGTGGATTTGGGGTCGTGATAAGTTGGTATCAGAGCTCTAGATTAATAGGTTCTACAAGTCATGAGAAAGTGTCTAGTAGAGTCTTGTGGATCGGTATGATGACGTCCATACCTATCTTCGAGAGGCTACAGGGAATTTAGGATATACTTCCCATCTTTCTTTCCTTACCATGTGGCATTGATTCAGCTTGAAGCGTAACTCTTTGAATTCCTTCCACGCATTTGTATGCGCATGCAAGCGCTCAATAGCACATGTACAACGACGGCTTGTGATTCCATGACTGATGTGTGAGATGTGATTTTGGGATGCTGAAGATGGGCTAGTCTAGAGGACTTGAGGTTGGGTTTTGACGGTAGTTGAGCATGGACATTTCGGTTATGTGAGCACATGATCTTGGGACTTATATGTCCGGTTGTATCCCTGATAGTGGAATTTGGGATTGGATGACTATGTGGTGTGTATGAAGTGACTGCAAGGTGTGTTTAGAATGTTCGAATGTGACGAGAAAAGTTTATTTGAGACGTAGCAAGGACTATTGGGTGTTTAATTTCTATCTTGATTTGGCGTATGGCCTCGAGTTATGGGTGTTTTGAAGGACCTTTCTTGTTGTTTAGTTGTGGAGTGAAGTAGATTTTCATGTCGTGTTATAAGTTCAGACTCAGGAAGATTAAGTTATTGTGTAATAGTTATGATTGTGTAAGAGTATAGAGAGATATTAGTTCGAGGCAAAGCAGGTGGATTACCTCCGCGAGGTGCCCTGAGGATGTGTAGTCCCTATGATATTTTGTAGAGAGTTCTCTCTTACCAGTGAATGATATGTGTTGCAATTTGAGTTCGGATCGCTTGTGGAAGTTGGCTTGACTATTACAAGGGTGAATGCGAGATTTGCAGATAATTTGAAGTCTTATATGGTTTGCGTTACAGGAGCTCAGGGAGGAACTAGTTGAATCTCACTGCGGTATAATGGCAGTAATAGAGTATGGGCATTGTGAGTTATTGTGTGTTTTGATATATGGCTTTGAGAGCAGTAGGGGAGTCTTATATTGACGAGTTGATTGCACGATTATGTGTTGTATTGGTTTCGGTTTGAGTTATACTGGTGAATCAGTTATGACTGCAGGGGTTGACATTGAGGATGACTCGAGTAAGGGAATTTCTGGATACAAGTTGTATTACACTCTATGGGTATATGGGAATCATGGAATGACTGAGTGGTTAGTCGTGAAGGATGTAGTGTGCATGGAATAGGAATTTTCTCAGTTGCTTAGAAGTGTGTGTTACTCCCTTGGGTGTTGGTGTGCCAATGGGGCACATGTCGTTCGGTAGGGAATCATGGAATGACTGAGTGGTTAGTCGTGAAGGATGTAGTGTGCATGGAATAGGAATTTGCTTAGTTGCTTAGAAGTGTGTGTTACTCCCTTGGGTGTTGGTGTGCCAATGGGGCACATGTCGTTCGGTATGTTTGGTCGGTTTAATTGAGATTTGAGACGAGTGGATGACTCTCAAGAATGGTTCTAATGGATTCAAGATTTAAATGTAGCGATTTAGAATTTTCAAGGTTTGTATATGGCTAGAAACTGAGAGTTACATTGGACGTTGTCGAAACTTGTGGAATTTTCATATCATTGGGGATTATGCATTTCAGTATCAAGAAGGTGAAGGAACCAGTTTTAGATTCACATAAGGTCTCTTTAGAGTGGGTGTCTCGGTTGTGGTGCTTCGAGGTGCTTAAGAGGAAAGTCAACGACTTATGGGCCTTAGGGTGGTTTTATAATAGGGTCTCTTGTGTGGTGAATTTTGGTTAGGGATCGTGGTGTTCTAGCAAGGAGAAGTATCAATTTAAAGTCAATTTGGAAAGTAATTGGAGAAATGGGACATCTTGGTAGTAGGTTGGATCAGCACAGTAGTGGGCATGATTGCTTCACATAAGGTCTCTTTAGAGTGGGTGTCTCGGTTGTGGTGCTTCGAGGTGCTTAAGAGGAAAGTCAGCGGCTTATGGGCCTTAGGGTGGTTTTATAATAGGGTCTCTTGTGTGGTGAATTTTGGTTAAGGATCATGGTGTTCTAGCGAGGAGAAGTATCAATTTGAAGTCAATTTGGAAAGTAATTGGAGAAATGGGACAACTTGGTAGTAGGTTGGATCAGCACAGTAGTGGGCATGATTGGTTCACATAAGGTCTCTTTAGAGTGGGTGTCTCGGTTGTGGTGCTTCGAGGTGCTTAAGAGGAAAGTCAGCGGCTTATGGGCCTTAGGGTGGTTTTATAATAGGGTCTCCTGTGTGGTGAATTTTGGTTAGGGATCGTGGTGTTCTAGCAAGGAGAAGTATCAATTTGAATTCAATATGGAAAGTAATTGGAGAAATGGGACAGCTTGGTAGTAGGTTGGATCAGCACAGTAGTGGGCATGATTGGTTCTTTGGGTACTTATTATGTGGCTAGTCTCTATAGGTGTTTCGTGGCAATGCTGTTGGGTTTTGGCGACCTGCGTGGCTGGGTTGATTTAGAGAGATTCGATTCTGATAGCTTGATTATGTGCAAATGGGTTTCGAAGAGTTCTCTATGGTTTTTACCACGGTTCGAGGGGTATATTTCCTACTGGCATGAGGAGCATGTGGTGTATAGTGAATTTCTCCGGATGAAATCAAATGGAAGTTCCTTGGCTAATTGTGTATGTAGTTGCTTGTGACACGGAGTGGACTATAAAGTTCTCGTATTTTTCATATGATGGCATGGTATATGCGGTGTGTTGTGTGTGATTCATATTTTTGTGAGCAAGGTCATCGTTCTGTTTTGAAGGGAAGGTCATCAATTTCGTAGGTAACATGGACGGTTTCAGATGACTAGGTAAATGATATTACTATTTGGTATGGGTTGATGAGAGTATTCATTTCAGAAGGGAAATGTGTTTGATTTATGGATACTACAGTGGTACTGCGGCACTCTCCGGGTTGATCGACTGCTGATATTCAAATTTTGTTATGTGGCACGAAAGAATTTTAGAAATAATCCTTGTGGGATGATTGTGTATGAGAGATGTGTTAGACATTATAGCGGTGGAGTTCAGATCGAGATGGTGATTTGTACGTCCTATGGATTCGGAGACCAGGAGTTCTCAAGAGCGGATTGTTTCTTGGTTGTGGACTGTGAAGTCGTGACCAAAGCTAGCCAGATGATAGTATGTGTTATGATTCAGTCATTGTGAGCTTTCGGAGGTTTATTTATATATCTGTGGGTGCCCGGAGTTGATTTGGAGGTCCATTGGTAGGCCTAATTAGAATGTGTATTTTACACCGAGTCGGATCGGTGGGCTCCATAATGCTATTGTTGGGATGTACTATTCGATTGTTGCTGTGTTTATTCATGTTCTGAAAATTTCTATGAGTTACTCTTCTATGCTACGAGGAGTTGTGATTCATTAGTTTTAGGCACACATGGTGCGGTTCTATTGTGGTCTTATAGCGGAATTTGAGCGAGATGAGTAATTGGGTATTGCATGATTGAGGGCTTAGTGGTTATGTTCTTTTGGGTTTTGTGTGGCACTGTGTCATTTGATTCTCCATGGGTATGGTAATTCACTTTGGATACTTGATGTCGAATTTCGCGTGGTTATTGATTATGAGTAGGGTGGCTCGAGGTATATGATATAGACCACTGTTGGGATGGAGTCGCGCATTGAAGCGAAGTTATGTTGAGGTATGAACCTTTGTGTTAGAGTCGGGTGATGGTTCTATAGTGTGTGATGGGTTCTTAGAATTTCTTGGTGGTGGTACCCGTTGAGCTTGCGGGACAGTTCTCTTGATTGAGTCATTTTAGCTATTGAGTATATCTGGATTGTTGCTTCTTGGTGCATGGATTGCACAATTCGTGGATCTGGGTAGTATTCGTGTTGCGTATTAGTAGAGTAGTTGGTATTTGATAAGATGAATTCATCGGATCTAGGATGGGTGCTATCGGATTTGATTCCGGTATATTTGGAAGGATAATATCGGAACTCGGCTTAGGAATTGGCTATAGTTCTTGTTGAAGGAGAGGGAGCCCCACGACTTGTCGATTTGATGAATGGTTATGAGTTTCTACGTCTTCTTTCATTATCGGCAGTGTACGAAGGTTTTAGAATGAGGTTTTGTTAGGTATGAGGTTTATTCCCGGGATTGGGTTGTTCTGAGCAGTTACTGTGATCGAAGATTGTGCTATGGGCATTTGAGTTATGTGGTATATCCTATGATTTTATCTTGGGTTATTGTTGCGGTTTGGTACAACTTATTCAGACTTATATAGTGTGTAGGTTTCGAGATTCAGATCTTATAAGAAATTTCGGAAGTTGGAAAATTGGATTCTAAGGCTTATGGGCTAGGTTGAATTGAGAAATTTCAGTTATGTTGTGTTATCGGACCTATATGTGATAGGTGACGTGGGATTACCCATGGGTATGTTCATGGTATGGTTATATGGTGGTTTGGTGGTTTAGGGAATAACTCTTGGCACGTTCGAGGATGAACATATGTTTAAGTGGGGGAGAATGTAACGACCCGACCGGTCATTTTGAGCATTTGCACTTGGCTCAGTAGTTTACGGGCATGAGTAGCTCCGTAGGATTTATTATAACTTATGTGAATCGTCGATTTTGATTTTTTGGTTATTCGGAATCGATTTGGAAAATTGAATTTCATTATTGAAGCTCTAAGTTGAAAGAGTTGACCAAGTTTGACTATTTGCGAATTTGACCCTAGAATGGAGTTTTGATGGTTCCGTTAGGTCCGGATGGTTATATTGGACTTGGGCGTATGCCCGAATTTGCATTTGGATGTTTCTAGACACTTTAGGCACAAGTTTGCAAAAATTAGAAATTTGAAGGTTTGGAAAGCTCATAAGTTTCACTAAGTTGATTTTGAGGATATAGGATTCGGATTGTGGTTCCGGGAATTTGAATAGTTTTGACATGTCATTTGGGAATTGTGTGAAAAATTTGGGTTCATTCCGGGATGATTTGATATGTTTCGGCACGAGTTATGGAATTGAAAGTTCAAAGTTCATTAAGTTCGATTTGAGGTGAGATTCGTCGTCTCGATGTTGTTATGTGTGTTTTGAGGCCTCGAGTTGCATTGCTGAAGGCTATTGGTTCGGATCATTTTCGTTTTCGTTGAGATGAGGTTCGGATCATTTTTGTTTCATGTTGCATTATTGAAGGCTGTTGGTTATGGTGTTTAAGCATCTGCAGAAGAATGAACGCAGATGCGAGTCCGCAAATGTGGACAGTTGGTCGGAAAAGCTAAGGAAGTCTTGGTTAGGGATCATCGCATATGCGGAGGAAGAGGCGCACCTGCGTGTGCGTAGGAGTGGAAGTTGTGATCGCAGAAGCGCGTTTGTGCGCAGAAGCACATTTTGTCTCGCACCTGCGCTTGTGCAGAAGCAGTGCCTGTTGCGCAGGTGAGGATGAGAAGATCTCCAGTGTATTCCACAGGAGCAGGAATTTTTTCGCAAAAGTGACGCCACAGAAGCGGCCCTTTATTCGCAAAATCGAAAATCACTATGCAGAAGCTATATAAAAATCGAGGGTTTTGGTCTTTCTTCATATTTTGAGATGTGGGACTCGGATTGAGGCAATTTTTGGAGCAACTTTCATCACAAGGATTGGGGTAAGAGTTCTCTACTCGGTTTTGGTTATATTTCACGAACCTATCTTCATTTTTGAATTTTAAAGAGAAATTGGGGGTTTTGGCCTAAAGTTTCATAATATGAATTTATGAGTTTTGAACACCGAATTGGAGTCGGATTTGAGTGAAACCAGTATAGTTGGACTCGTACTTGAATGGATTGTTGAATTTTGTGAGATTTGTTGGGTTTCGAGGTGCGGGCTTGGGTGTGATTTTTTGCCGGTTTTGCGTTTTGGTTAAGGATTCGATCTTTATCATTTGGAATTATTTCCTTGGGCTTTATTTGATGTATTTGAATTTCTTTTGGATAGCTTTGAGTCGTTCGAAGGTCGCCACGCACGTGATGGTATATTTGGAGCATCGTTTGGCTTGCTCGGTATTGGTATTGGCTCTTTCGAGGTAAGTAACTCTTCTAAACTTAGTAATGTGGGTATGAAACCCCGAATTATGTGTTATGTCATTGGTAGTGAGGTGACGCACATTCTAGGTGACGGGCATGTGGGCGTGTAGCCTGTGAATTGTGATACATTGTTTCCATGGAACTGTATAGTGGCCCTAATTTGTTGATACTTGTGTTTTCATTATGTGATAAAGTAATTGAGCTGTCAATCATGCTAAATATCATGTTTAGGCTTTATGTTGATGTTGTTAGGACGCATAGTGGTCGTTTCTTGTTGTCATCTCATTTATCTCATTGATATTTCGTAACCATTCATATTTATGCATTCATATCATATCCCACTCTCAGTTGTTGTTTATTAATACCTCATATCATTATTGCCGGGATAGTTGCATGACATTGTGAGCCCGTGAGTGAGACTGAAGAGATTGACGGCTTAGCGAGTGTCACGATCCAAAATTCAATAAAGGTCATGATGGCGCCGGACACCACTGTCAGGCAAGCCAACACTAAATAGTTACTTAGATTCTCATTTTTAATATTTTGAAATCATTTCTTTCCTTACATTATACAATAATTAATGAACTTCAGTGAGTAAATAATCATGTCTTCAACAAACTTAAACATTGAATAATCCTATAGTCATCCCAGAACCCGGTGTCACAAGTGCATGAGCAATTTCTAGGAAGTAAAGTACAATACGATAACTGTCCAGAATACAAATGGACAGAAAAGAAACACAATACTCTGAAAGAGACTCTGCTGGCTGCGGGTCGTCTCGAGAGGTGCAGCTCACCTAAGTCTCCGTGTCAACCATGACATTGCGCCCAACGAGGCCACTAGATATACATGTGCACTGCTAGAGGGTCGAATGTGCACTGCCAGAGGGTCGTATGGCACGAACCATAGATGCATCTATTTAATCTACCGAGGCATTCGACACGTTCCTCACAAGATAAACATATTCAAACAGTCAATTAAGAATTCATCAATGGACAATTATCCAAAGAAAATGGCTAATTTCTCTTTTGAAAGACAAGAAAATAATGGTTAGCCTTTCAAAAATGTATTTACCATATTCGATATGATTAAGCCTTTTAAATTGTCAATAAAATTACAAGTACGGCAAGTAAAGCGTGCTTTTGGGTCCTAGACTACCCGGACATAAGCATAATGGTAGCTACGCACGAAGTCTCGTCACCTCATGCGTACGTATCCCCCACAAATAGAAGCACATATTTACTTAGTTCACCTATGGGGTTAATTCCTCCTTACAAGATTAGAAAGGAGACTTACCTCGCTCCGAAGTTCCATAACCGTCTTTCGAGCCCTTCAAACAACTTGAATCGATGTCCAACGCTCCAAAACTAGCAAATAATTATGCAATCCCATTACTATATACTCAAATACTAATTATAATCCAATTTATAACAATTTCTAACCCCGATCGAAAAGTCGATACAAATCACCCTCGAGCCCAAGTGCCCGAATTTCGAAAATTTTGAACATAAAATTTACCCATGACAACACGAGCTCCAATATATAATTTATTCCAAGTTCCATGACCAAAATCATGGTAAAAATCCAAAAATACAAATTCTAGATTTTTTACCAAAAACTCCACAATTTATAGAATTTTTCATGTTTAGATCCTTATTCAACCCATGTATTTAACTTATAATGAGTGGGAACCACTTACCTTGTGATGCTGAATGAAAATCTTCCATTGAAGCTCCCCAAAATCGCCCAAACCAAATGAAAAATGGGAGAAAAATGGGCCAAATCCCGATCTTAAAACATTCTGCCCAGTCGACTTTCTGCACTTGTGGTACACAAGGTAGCACCACCTGCGGCTCCGCACCTGCGGAATGATCATCGCATGTGATGTTCCCCCAAGCTAGGAGAAATCCGCGTCTGCGGTCACTCATGCGCTTCTGCGCTTTCGCACGTGCGACGCTCACTTCGCATCTGCGGCCTTCCCAGCTTCGTCCAAATGTCGGTTCTGCGACCCCATAGCCTCACCTGTGGGCTCGCACCTGCGGCCTTTTCTACGCAGGTGCGATTACACCAGATACTAGCAGCCTTAGCCTTTCTCAAATTCCAAATTCAATCTGTTAATCAACTGGAACACACCCGAGGCCCCCGTTCAATCAGACCAACCTGTCCCAAAACACATTACAAACTTGCTCAAGGGCTCAAATCACATCAAACAGCGCTAAAATCACAAATCACGCTCCAATTCAAACTCAATGAACTTAAAACTTCAAACATCAATATTCAATGACGAATCCTATCAAATCACGTCAGATTGACCTCAAATTTTACACACAAGTCATATTCAATATTACGGACCTACTCCAACTTCCGAAATCGGATTCCGACCCCAATATCAAGACTCTACTTCCGGTCCAACTTCTCAAAAACCCTTCAAATTTCTAACTTTCGCCAACAACTCCAAAATAACCTACGGACCTCCAAATCCCCTTCCGGACGTGCTCCCAGTACCATCATCACCATATGGAGCTATCCCCAAACATGGAATCCCAAGTGGACATCGAAAATATTGAAATGCACTTCAACCCAATTTACGAGTTTCTTCCAAAATGCCAACTTCCACAAGAGACGCTGAGACGCTCCCAGGTCATCCAAAACACGATCCAAACATACGCCCAAGTCCGAAATCATCATGCGAACCTGATGGAACCTTCAAATCTCGAATCCGTGATCATTTACTCAAAAGTCCAACCTTAGTCACTTCTTCTAACTCGAAATGAGAATTCTCTTTCCAAATCAACTCCGAACTCCCCAAACTTCAATTCCGACCACGCGTACAAGTCATAATACCTGAAGTGAAGCCGCTCATGGCCTCAAACCGGCGAACGACGCGCTAGAGCTCAAAACGACGCGCTATAACATAAAAATTTATGTTATCCTATGATTGATGATAAATACAATTTAATCTCTTTAGTAGTAAATTATGATGAATATTTCGCAAGCATTAGATTTATGATTTTAAGTTTTGAGATCTTGTAGTTTATCTAATTCCGCATTTACTTATGGGGTATAATTTATCTATTGAAGATTTTTTTTTTTTCTGATCGGTGGAGTTTCCTTATTAAAGATTTTATTTTACTTGTGCAAATTTATTTTTAGCATACAAAAAAATATAGTTCCCTAGTGAAAATTTTGATTTTACTTGTATTATTAATAATAACAGTGTGATTCCTTCTTTAAAATGTTAATTATATTTTCTTCTTAATGTGTGAGATGTAATTTTCATACGACAATAATAACATATATATACCCAATGAAATTCCATAAGTAGGGTCTGAAAAATTGATGTAATTTTTATATTTGCAAACAAAGTGTTTATTAAATTGTCCAAATAAACTAAAAAATGAACCGGACAATTGTTCCGAACAAACTATATATTAGTAATTATTATAAGGTGTACATTAAAGGAAATGTTGACACCCACCACCTTTAAATCCTAAATCCGCCTCTGCCCCGATGCCCAGGTTCAAGAATTTGCTCTACTAAATCCTATATGCAATCTAGAATTCCCACTTTCGAGTTCAACACTAGATTCGCAGATAGTATTCAATTGGTGATCAAGCAATCAAATAATTAAGCGCAAGATTGAATAAATAAACCAATGCGATAAACTAAGAAATCAAAATCAATATTCGAATAATAATATTCATGAAAGAACCACAACCCTAGAACGTGAAGTTTAGCTTCACATAGACATGGTAGCCAAACAACAAATCATACAAAGAAACATAAAAATTACTAAGTTTGGTGGAAGAAAGATGAAATCCGGCCTCTACAGCGATTCTATACTTGTGTTTTCCTCTAAAAGTCACGTCCTCCCTCTCCAAAATAGGTTTAGAACCTCTTTTACACATATTGGAATCGTGTAGAGTCGAAATAACTTTATCCCGAAAAAAGTAGGAAAAATCCCTGTAATGGAGGTCCAAGCCAGCGTATCGCGCTGGACCTGACGCACAAAGCAGTACGTTTTCCTTCTCTTTTCTTTTCAATTTGGTGCTTCAGTTGTTCTTTTGCCTTTTTAACGTTTTTGTTTGTTTTCCTTTCAAAAATTCTTGCATTTGTTTCTTTTGTCTTATTTTGCAATTTGTCTTCAATCAATTTTTCATTATCTCATTAAAATATTTTCCATCATCAAATAATCACGAGACATTTTTGTAGTGTATAAAATATACATAAAATTTTTATCTTGTTCTCAATTTCGTCTTAAACGTACCTACACATAAAATAGACTCAATTAAGCAAAATATATAGTATAATTAGGCATTAAAACACCTAAAATATAAGGTAAGTAATGCATTAAAAATACGAAGTTATAGCGCAACACTACCCCACACTTAAACGTTGCTCGTCCTCGAGTCAACTAACAATTCATACTATCCTTGAGCACTTTATTTTTACACAATTGAGGCGCACTAAACCAATGACCATGGTTGATAGCAACAATTAAACCTTAGCAATGCAATCACATACACTTCCCTTTTTCTTATGCCAATTTCAAAATTATTCAAACAAAGACAACATGTTCATGACTATCCTAGCCTCACAAACCGACTCAATGTCACAATGTACTTGTGGCTTGAACACCCAACACCATAGAGAAAGCTAATAATGTTACATATCCCTCGTGTAACCATGTGCCCTCACAACAAAAGCAAACAGAGTAAAATCAATCTACACATTCGAATCTCATGCTCACATATATCAAAGAAAATCGCTCACTCTCACAAAAGAAGTCACATGCATCTAATCGGTACCATAGGCTTGCCCTTAATGTAAATATCTACTAATATAAGCTCACTCAATCTAAAATAAATTAGGACTTTTTATGGTTGTAATGTGGGCTAAGGGACAGGTAGGATATATATAGGAATAGTGGTTCACCCTCCTAAGCACTTTAACACATCACCAAATAACTTAAGCGCAAATTCTTCAATACCACTTCAATTTTACAAATAATATCACCCCAAAAACGTTTCATTCTTATTTAAGCACTACTTTATTTCTTACCCACTAGCAAGAACAAAACAACACTTTATTCATCTATATTTTTCTTTCTTTTTTTTTTCTTCAGATTTTTTTTTATAGCTGATGCGTGGCTAGAATTCATGATTTTTAGCATCATATACCGTGCATTTTAGGTGTT
>MDKI01109425.1:0-29191 GCA_005239505.1 Nicotiana paniculata
TCCTATATTACTTGTCGACCACGTACACTTGCGTGTGCATTGGGAAATCAATCAACAAGTTTTATCCTTTGACATTGTTTTACTAATTGTGTGTCGATGCCAAGGACCGACTCACGTAGGGTTTATGAAATATGACCTATTTTTCTAGAGTAGAGTGTTTCCTACTTTTGAGTTGGACTGAAACTGCGAGAAGTTATATAAGTTGACATGACAAAGCCATTGTCTGAAACTAGAGAGTTTTGAAAAGAAGGTTCGGAGGGGTGTAAAGACTACCCTTGCGTGCCATTGTGTGTGATAGCGTACGGCCAAGACTTGATAGGAAGGAATGTGATGACAATATATGTAAAGAGGTAACAGATAAGGATGTAGCAATAATAAGCATGATAATAGGAATAAAGATCAAATAAAGCAGGCAACCATGTAATTGCAAATTTAACAACAGTTAAAGCAATGCACAAACAAATCTAAATGCCAAATTTAATCTGAGTCTGCTAAGGTCAGAACCTAAGTATGAATCCCCAACAGAGTAGCCATGTTGTTTCACCCTATTATGAACTAGTCAAAACAAGATTCAACTCGTGATTTTTATGTTGTTGATGAAAGAGAGTCGCCACCTAATATTTAAAGGTATACTAGGGTACCTATTTAATTACTAAAGGTTATTTTGTTAGCATGATAATTGGTAATATTATGGGTAAGGTTTCTTTTTATTTTAAGGGGAAGGTGTTAGGCGCCCCTTAAAATCTACATGAGATATAGGAATCGGACTAGATTTAGGACTAATTATTTGTACTATGCCGTAACTAGTGTTCAAAGAGTCGATTACCATATATTAGGACATAAAAAGATGATGGATTTAAACAAAAGCTTTTAAGAAATTAATGTTAGTATATATAAACTTGAAAAAGAACTTTGAAAGATGAAACGTTTGTTATGAAAGTGTTTTAAAAAGAAGCTTAAGTTAGTGCACTTTGTTTCCTAAATCAGGGAAATTCATATTACCTTAATGTAATGAAAGTATTATGAAGATGACGCTAAGATTTACCATGGTTGTAGATAGAAAAACTGTTTGAAAGCCTTTGTTTTTGGGGTAGCAACACTTTGGTCCTTTCGAAATAGTTAGTTCCCTTATAGAAAGATCGAAATCGCGACAGTTCTAATTTTTCCTTTTGAAAGAGGGGCTGCAACCTTTGTTAAGCCTTTAGGCTTCAAATTCTTTAATAGAAGAGTTAGCAAAGCATAATAAATTAATTGCAGATCACGATTAGCGAATATGGAATTAATTTCTAACTAATTCTTCTTTTAGTCCTAGGTTCTTTATGACTTGCCTAAGTTATTTTATGTGAGTCAAAGATAAAATAAAGAATTCAATACAGTATATAATTGTCACATACATATGAGATACAACAACAATAAGCACGGAAAAGAGTAACGACATAGTGCAACTAGAGAATAACAAAAAATAGTAAATAGAGAAGCGAAGGGAAATAAGTGACTCTGGGAGGTTTGGGCCTCATAAGGCAGACCCAACAGTAACAGGGATGAGCAACACGAGCGAGAGCCGACTCTAAGCCTTCTCAGACATAGCAGGGCTGGACTTTGGCCTGAGTTCTTACAGAACTCAGCAGGCCCAGATCATTGTACATGTTCAAAAAAATAAAAGATAAGGTCATTAGAATAACAGTACTATATGCATATCCATATATATGAAATTCGCAAGCAAAGAATAAAAGAGAAGATCACTATCAATATTTAAATACTAAGGAAGTCATACAAATGTGGATGTTATGTATAGTAAATGATCCACATTGAACCCCTCTGGTTATCATTAAACACCAAACGTAAAGAGAGTAATAAGTATCAAATGAATTGAAGGCTAAGGAGAGAATTCTACTCAAGGCCAACGCCTGTGAGAATGTGGGTTTTACCCCACCAAAAATATTCCTACAAAACTAATAAATAGATTATTCCTTTTTATAGAGTTTTTTAGAATGTTTGATATTTATTTGAAATTATTTGTATTTTTCATGCATTTTAGCATTTTTAAAATCATAGAAAAACAAAACAAAAAAAATTAAAATCCTCATCATATAGCAGTGTTAGGTTTTTAATTGAATATAGTACCTAATTATATGATTTGATTATATTATTAAGAAAATCTCAAAAATTATTTGTTTTTGACGTTTTTTTAGTCTTGGTATTAAATTAGTAATTTTCTTTTAATAATTTAAGATTGACTAATTATGTAAATAATACAAATAGATAGTTATTTTAATTTTAAAATTTAAGATAATTTAGTGTTTAATTAAAAAAATTAGATTTTAAAAGTCAATTAAACAAAATGGGTTTTAATTAACCTTGGTCGGACTGGGCCAATCTTAACTAGCCCAATCCCCAAATACACGGTCCAAAACCACTCAAGCCCAATACATAAACCGGTCCAGTGCCCCGCCTAACCAAACGACACCGTTTTGGGGCCAGTCAATCCTAGCAGTTGATCTTCAATAGATCCAACGGCTCGAAACTCCCCAGTCATTTTATATTTAAGTGTCCTAACACCCCCCTTACCCCTCATTTTCGTCTCCCCCACTCTCTCACATCTCTCTCTATAAACCTAACCCCAACCCTAGCCGTCTCTCCACCCTCCGCCCTGAGCCGTTCTCGGAATTCACCTACGGCGGCGACGACACCTAAAACAACCCCTGTCCACTCCCCTCACTCTTCCCAGCCTTACCCCACTAATAAAAACCCCCAAAACACCATTAAAACCAGTAGATCTAAGACCAGAAACCCTAGCTCAGCTCTAATCTGTCACCGGAAATCACCTACGGCAGCGGCGACAACCCAAAGCCACCCAAACTTACCCCATACACTCCCCAGCACTTCTTAAGACTCACCATGCCAACTAACCACCCAAAAACCTCACCAAAAATCTCAGATCTAAGATCTGAAAACTTAGAAACCCTAGCACTGCCGCCGAAAATTTCCTAGGGCAGCGACAGAACCCTAAACCTACCCAAAACCTTACCCTACAAGCACCACACCCTCTAGAACCCTATTCTACCCATAGATCCTAAAAATACCCCATCGAAAACCCTAGATCTTAGATATGGGTTTCCTAAACCCTAAATCTACATTCCCCCTTTTTGCTTCCACCTAATTCGTATAATAATCCTCGTGCCAATATCTCTCATCAGGGATCTCAGATTCCAGATGGGTGTATTGGCTTGAGTATTTTTAACGGCTAGATTTCCCGTTTTCCCAAAACAGTTCTTAGGTATATTTTCATTTTATTTTCTGTTTTTCTTTATTATTACGTGTTTTATCATTATTATATATTTTAGTTGTTACTGTTTTTACTAATTGTCTGTTATTTGTTTAAATTAATTAAATAGTCTTAGTTAGGTTAAAGTAAATCAGTATTTGGGTAATTTTTCCGAGTAGTTCTAGGAATGGGGCTTCACTGAAGTGACCCATTCAACTTGGCTCAAATTTTGGGCCTGTATGATAGACAAGCCCATAGCTTTGGTAAAGATTAAGAGCCCAAGGTCTTTATACCAAGAGTCACACGACTCAGGTCAAGAACCAGCATGGTCTAAGGCAATTCCAAAACCCTGAAGGCTCAATTTTGGATTAAATTTTAAAATCTTGTAGTAAATGTTAATAAACTTCTAGAATAGGGACAACTATCCCAAGTTGAGTAGGAAAGGATAAGGATAGATCCCAAATATCCAGAAATTGGATAGTTGTCTATTTTCTGTGGTAAGAAGGTACCAGAGATTGGACAGCTGTCCATTTTTTTGTTGGGAAAAGATGCCGATTTCCCTGATTTTTGGAGAATGTTGGAATATTCCCTTTGTACCTGGACCCTTATTCCTTTCACTCCCTCACTCTATATAAACATTCCTTTTTCTTCACAAAAAAAGGGAGACACACACATACATACACGAAAACACATATTCACCACACAGAAAATTTCCTAGAAAAGATTGAGTCTGCACTGCCTTAAGCTTTTCACTTAATTTTCAAAAAGAAGAACTTCTGGAAAATCGGCTTTGGTATTTCAGAAACAAAAAATAAATTCCTTTCCTATTTTAAAATCCTGTTGTTTTTCCCTACTTTACCGGGTTGTCAAGTTTAAGTTGAGAACTTTGGTTTTCTGTTTGGTTCATTGCTTCTGTTTTACTCAAGTTTTCAGAGACATATTTTCTTTATCAGTTTTTTTTTGCTGCTATCAGGGTATTATTCTAAACAATGTAAAGGTTTAATCTTGTTGTTATCATTGCTATGATTTTTGCTATTTGTCAAAAGTTTGTGTTTTGTTTAAATATGGTCTTGTGTATGATTTAAGTTACTACATGAATCACGTGGGTTAAAGTTGTTTAGTTGGAAGTTATGTATAAACACATGTACAATTAGTCATTTACACCGTTTATTCTATTTAAATTATATAGCATTATGTTGAAGTATTCTGAAAATTGCAAAAAAAATCTGTTTAAGCTTCATGTACGTTTGTATAAATAGTTTTTTATTTTAATACCAAATAATTATGTTTTTCGTTGACTTTTTTTAGAATTTTGGATTATGAAAAACTGAGTTTTGAGCAAACCGAACAGTAACTATGGTACATTTCACCGCCCAAATCAATTGGGTCTATGGGATTGTACTCTAGGTTTTCTGCTAATAAATCAAGTTGAGAATTCGATTAAAGGCATTTACTTTTTAAAGTTTTAAATACACAATGATTTAAAAAAAAATATTTATCACTTTAACATAGTGTTAATACAAGGAATAGAAGATTTAGGAAACCAGTAGAAAATTATCAAATCAAATTGGATATTTTGATTTACTTTACTCGCGTCCCAAACCCCTTAGCATTCTGTTTTAAATGATAATTGAAATATAAGTAAGATTATATAATTACTATTACAAAAATATACCACAAAATTTTAGTCTCAAAATTCGTTCAAATACATGTGCATTGGGCCAGAATCATTTGGACTCAGTCATTACCGGGCTCAAATCATCTTGAATTAATTCCTTTTAGATGTTAATAATACGTGCATTGGGCCAGAGTCATCTGGACTCATCATCATCAGGCTCAAATCGTTTTCGATTAAGTTGGCCCAAATAATTGATCGTGTATGTATTGAGCTAGAGTCCATTGGGACTCAGCCTTTATCAAGTCCAAACTCTCATTAATCATGGGCCTGTTTGGGCAGCTAATACGTAAGCTTGCCCATTTAATTCAAATTAATGTCTAACATAGTATTGAACCTTAACACCTAGTTACACGACATAGGGCATTTAGCTTAGAAACTTAAGTATACTTATAATCGAACCAATTATTACAATTATTTACACGCACGCGTGACATAGTTGTGATGCCAAAAACAAACCAAGGTACACGTTCGCATGACCATGGTCAAACATTCTTAGTAAAATAAAATTCCTTAATCAAACACTCGTAGAAATGCATTTAGGCACAATTTTTAAACAATCGTGATTGCGTACATGTTCGTGTGATGTGATCCCGATTTTTTTTCAAATAAATTCAAGGTATGCGTTCGCGCGACTTTGACCAAACTCTTTCTTAAATAAACTAAGTGTTGTGAATTGTGTACACGTACGTGTGACATGATTCTTAACATGCCAAACTAAACGAGTATACGTACGCGTAACTCGTCTTAAGATAATTCTTTAAATACGAATAATCGAGTAATTGGAAGCGGTAAAAGATAAATATACATAGGTCCTAAAATGAGTAATTAGATAAAATAAGTCAGATATAATCAAAGCGACCGTGCTAAAATCACGGAACTCGGGAAGGCCTAACACCTTCTCCCGGGTTAATAGGATTCCTTACCCGGTCTTCTGGTTTCGCAGACTTTTAAAAAAAGTCAAATTTTCTCAATTTGGGATTTGAAATAAACCGGTGGCTTGGGACACCATAATAATTATCTCAAGTGGCGAATCTGAATAAAACAAAATAATCCCATTTCGAATAATGTCACTTCAATTGGAAAAACTCCCTTATCCCCCCTTTCGGGAAAAAGGAGGTGTGACAGCTCTGGCGACTCTGCTGAAGATCGAACCTACAATCTCTGGTTCAGGGTTTAAGAATTCGAGTTTGTTAATGTGATTTTTACTTGGCTTTATTGATTGTTGATATTACTGTATTTGTGGGCCTAATGTGCTAATTGTCGCTCATTTACCGCTTTGATATTATTTGAACTGTATTAAACTGTCTTCTTACCCCTCCCTTCTGAGTCTTCTAAAAATGGTGCACATGTTCGCGTGGCCCGCTTTTCTGTTAGAAGTCATACCAAATAGAACGAGGATGGATCAGCCATAGGCCGGTAGACTTTCGTGCTCCCGGTACGTCGCTCCCACCTCGGCTCAAGTTGTCCGCTTGGGTAAGCCATGTCTACAGCACATCCCCAGGGTTTAAACCTATAATAACATAGCCCCATGCCGGATCCCTAGTAGGTACGTTTGTTTTCATAACGTGCATTTTACTTAAGGGACTGAACACAGGGGTTAGGTGAGTCTAGGACAAGTGTACCCAAAATAAAAGACCATCCTGATACATCTTACGTGCTATGTGCGCATTTATTTGCTTCGGCTTGCTTGTTGACCGACTAAGGAAAGAAAATCAACAGAAAAAAAAAACCAAGAGTGAGGTAGGATAGAAAATTCATCCAGTTCTGAAAACCCCCGTATTCGGAAATACCTCGAAACTCTGCCAAATTTTTTGAAAAAAAAAAAAAAAAGAAAAAGGAAAATGAATTAAAAAAATTAGTCAATATCAGGTTTTTCCAATTATGTCAAAACTGACCGAACTACGCGTGTCTGATTCTCACCGGATGTGAGATACATAGGAAAACCTCATCGGTGCCGACCCCAATTCTTCTAACCAAATAATGTAATGAAGTAGGTCTATTGGTCAAAAGAGTAAAACCGACCCAACTTTGTTTAAGTCTTGCGCCATTTTTGCCGGAATAAAACACCTTATATTGTCGAAGGGGTATTTTCGCTAAGATCAGACATGTCTGTCGATAAAGCATCACTTTTCCTAGAAAAGTGCATTACTTCGGCCTCAAAACTTTATTCAAAAGTAAGAAGGGGCCACTATTGTAAAAATGACCGTTCTGGTCGTGTTGCACAAATAGCCACCCTTAAGATTTTCTCTTTGAAAATTGAAAATTGAAAATTGGTTCTTGCAAGTAGAGACAACCCTAATCCTAACCACTCACAGGTGCAGAATGAATACCGTCCAGAATCCATGACTAAATGCCGTAGAGCAAGCTCCACTACAACTTCAAATGTGGTGGTATGATTTAGAAAAAAAGGGTCAAGACTGGGTAGTTGAACATATGTGTGCTCTCATGGATATCATGAAAGTCAAACCCCGGAATGATTTAATCAAGGCTTTAGTGACTTTTTGGGATCCTGTCCGCAATGTCTTCCGCTTCTCAGACTTCGAGCTCACTCCCACCTTGGAGGAAATAGCAGGGTATACAGGTTTTGGTCGGGGTTTGAGAAATCAACAACTTATATTCCCGAGGCCTCTTTCGGTGCACCATTTCTTTGATATCATGAACATCAGTAAGAAAATAAGAAAGAACCGTGTAAACGAGGGATGGTACTCATGTTACTTCCTGTACTCCAGGTATGGGCATTCGGAGGGGTTTGAAATGAATGAAAAAGGGTTGAACAACAAATAAAGCAAAGATACTTGGAAAATTCACCGTCGCTTTGCCTTCATAGTGGCATTCCTAGGTGTCATGGTCTTCCCAAATGAAAAGGGGACAGTTGATATCCGTATGGCTAGAATTGCACAAGTCCTAACTGCCAAGGAAAATCCTACACTTGCTCCACTAATATTTTTGGATATCTATCGAGCATTGACACGGTGTAAGTCGGGGGAGACATTCTTCGAAGATTGCAATATCCTTTTACAAATGTGGCTAATTGAACACCTTCACCATCATCTGAAATTTATAAACTACGGTCCAAGCAAGAGCAACTTCATTGAAAGCTATGAAGAAAGAGTAAATGATTACAACTCTCCGGAAGGGGTTGAAGCTCGGATCGTCCACTTTAGGATGGCTACCGGTGAGGGAAGTTATATACATGTAAGCCACAAAGAATTATTTTCTATTGATGGGCTTGAGAAGTGTCCAACCATATGCACCGCAGAGGGTCCTGAGGCAATTGGGAAGATATCAAGTAGTGCCTGAGGATGAAGACCTGAGTGTCCAAGTTATTGAGCTACACCCCAAGGCCCCACTTCCCGAGTCAAAACAAATCTTGAATGGTTGCCGATACTTGAAAGAGGATACCCCAAGTACCTGATCTTGCAAGAGGTGAAGTAGATCTGCACTATGCCGCATGGCTCGAAAAAAGGAATTGCGTTATTGAGGAACAAGAGCCCAAGCCAGAAAGGCCCGCCAAAAAGCCTCATATTCAAGCTTTCGATGACAAAGTCCAAGAATGGTTGGGCTGGGGAGAAAAAGAAAAGAAATATCAAGCCACTATCCATGCCTTGGAGGAAAATTTGAGAAACCTCTCATTTGTCAATGACTTATAGGCACAGGTAGCCGAAGGTGAAAAGAGAAAATTAACCTGAGAGAACGAGGCGCTCCGAGCCCAACTTCGGAACATGAGGATAACTGCCGAAACTCCTATAAGAAGTGAGAGAGATGGAAAAATCGTCAACAACTTAAGAATAAAGGTCCACGACTATGCATCTGACTTGATAAAGACCAAAAATGATTTGCTAGATGCTAAAAAAAACTAGCTAAGGGAGCAGAAGAACATGACCACCATTTGAGACAGAAATATGGCAAAGAAATAACATTTCTAAAGGAAAAGTTTGTTTTCCCTTGGGAATGAAATGGTCCAGCAAACCAAAGACTTTAAGACAGAAAAAGAGCACTGCTACGCACTAATTTTCCAACTAGAAGAAAGTGTGCAATAGCTACAGGACGAAAACAATACCAACGCACGAGTGTTGGAAGCCCAGGCACAGCAAATTGGGCGTCTGCTTCAAGAGAAAGGAGTTATCAGAACTAGGATTAAGGAAATAGCTGACTATGTCATGATGAAAAGTCACGAGTGTGAAGACATGACTAGGTCCATATTTTTCTCTTGTATGATGACCTTCGTCCACCAAGTAATGGATGACTTAGACCGTCTTCAAGAAGACATTGCGTGAAGGCCCGCGCAAATACCAGTAGCGGCTCTCATGTACTTTTGACTTTCTAGTTTTGGAGTCTATATTTTACTGCTTTCTAGAGTTTTGTTCAAAATTGTTTTGTCGATATTTTAAGTCTGTATGTTTTTTGTAGTCATCAGTACTTTTGTAATAAAAAACCAAAAACAAAAAAGAAGAAGAGAAAAAGATGTTTTGTTAATAAAAAAATGTGTCTTTGCTACTTCGCATTTTGTCCCTGAACTACGTAATGATCTGATTCATGCGGCGTCATGATATGTAGGCAATCCACGTAGGATTAGATCATAACCCTAAAGAAAGTAATTAAGAAAGCAAGAGAGACAATAATGCTGGGATGAAACACACAGCCGTCGCAAATCATTAAGAAAAATGTTTAACTGTTTAAGTGCATTGCATCCCCCAATATGTGATTCTCTATGTGTTAAATGTCTCAAACTAACTGGTTTGTTGTGTATGCCTTAAAAGAACAAGTTATATTTTTAGGTGGTTGGTTTTGTGGTGGTAATCTGGCTTCACACCCTTATTTCACGAGATCTAAATGAAGTATCACCATGGCCTCAGAAAGTCACCTACCTATCGTCGAGCCCGAAGATAGCCCAACATCAGTTATCCCGCAGCCAGAGTCAGCAGCTGCTAAGGAAAATAGAAGGCTACGATGCCGCATGCTGGAACTGTGGGACGCATGGTCCAATGGCAGGAAGCCACCCAGTACTATCCCTGGATTCCATGAATTGATCCCTAGGATGGGAGGAACTACCAATGTCCCTATCCCAGTAACCAACCCATTTATTCTGTTTGGGTACCCTACCATGTCAACCAACTTCACTGGTATGCCTTCTGAGGTTCGCCCCTATACACCATCTTCAGGAATAGCATCTACAGTGTTCACAGCATCACAAGCCGCTACTATGGCACAACTAATACTGCCTCGAAAAAGCTTCGAACCATCAACTTTTACTTTCCAAGCACCCAATTCCAATTGGACATCGCTCGGGTTACCCCAAATTTCTATCCTCAGCACCCATAATTTGAGTCTCCCATAGAACATGAGAGAGCCGTGAGGAACCCTGAATAAGAGGAGATAACACGAAAAATGAAAAGCATCGAGCAAAGCCTCAAGAATATGCAGGGCCTGAGTGGCCAAAAGAGAGTGCCATATGTTGATCTGCGCATGTTCCCTCACGTGCATTTTCTTGTTGGATTTAAAATGCCAAAGCTCGAAAGATATGACAGGCCTGGAGACCCAATTACTCACTTAAACCGATATTGTAACCAGTTAAGGGGTGCTGGTGAAAAAGAGGAGCTATTAATGGCCTATTTTGGAGAGAGCCTCACCGGAATTGCTTCTGAGTGGTATATGGACTAAGACATCTCCCATTGGCACATATGGGATGACCTAGACCAGGATTTTGTTGGGAAATTCCAATACAATAATGATATAGCCCCGAACATGAATTATTTGACCAACCTCAAAAAGAAAGCCTCAAAAATTTTCCGGGAATATGCTATCAAACAGGGTGAACAAGCAGCCAGGGTAAAACCCCCGATGAATGAGGCCGAGATGGTCAGTGTTTTCTTACAGGCCCAAGAGGCCGATTATTTCTAAAAAATGATGTCTTCCATGGGCAAACCATTCACGGAGGCCATCAAAATTGGAGAAATGGTAGAAAACCGCCTGAAAACAGCCAGCATCTTAAGTCAATCAGCTTTAAGAGCCACTTCCCAAGCCATTCCGAGCGGCTCGGGAGGTTTTGCAAGACGGAAGAAAAAAGAAGAAGGAGCCATGATGGCTTCAAGCTTAAGAAACTCTCGGCAACCCCGACATTATTCTGGTCCAGCTTCAGGACCCCGCAACATTATTACCCCCACCAGGATGTAGCCTATGCTATGGCCCCTCATCCTTATGCAGTAATGAACCCCCAGCCACAACAACTTTACAACCAAAACAGATCTCCACCTCCAAGAAACAACCCTCCTCACCAAGCTCCATATAATCTCCGTCCACCACAGAACAATTACCAATATAACACATTTCCCCATGAACCACCCAGGAAAACTGATTTCACCCCTATTGGTGAATCTTACTCCAGTCTCTTCCCAAAATTAGTCCAAATGGGCCTGTACCTTCGAACAGACAGAACCCAGAATCTCCTTCCTACATGCCAGGTACCAGGTGTGCTTATCACTCAAGCGCAGAAGGGCATGACACTGAAGATTTTTGGACCCTTAAGAGAGCAGTCGAGAATCTGATAGAACAAAAGTGGTTAGTGTTAAGGGACGAGGAAATCCCTAATGTAACCAACAACCCATTACCAGCTCACAACATTAGATGGTCATTGGGATGATCTGTGAAGAAAAAGAATTCAACCCAGCATTAAAATCTATCATCTCCATCACTGACTCCTAAAAGAAACCCAAAGCGGTGGCAAAACAAGTCAGGGATGAGAAGAAGATAAATTCCACTCCCCAAAAGACTCCCTCTCAGGTTTCACTTTTGTCTCTACTGATCAGCTCAAACGAACACCAGAAGGTGCTTCTAAAGACACTGAATTAGGCGTATGTACTGACTGAGACCATGGTTGAACAGTTGGAAAGAATGGAAGAGAGATTTTTTGAAGTCAACCGAATATCTTTCAGCCGAAATGACTTGCCTACTGAAGGAGCCGCTCACAACAAAGACCTTCACTTCACTGTCAAGTGTGAAGGATATTATGTGAAAAGGGTTATGTTAGATGGTGGTTCGGGAGTCGACTTTCCCTCTATCAGCATTACAAAGAATGGAAATCGGGACGAAAAATATTAGACCAAACAATGTTTGTATACGTGCTTTCGACGGTGTCAAGCGGGATACGATAGGGGAAATTGACTTGATCCTAACCATTGGCCCCATGAATTTGAAGTAACATTCCACATTCTATACATGGATAAATCATATAACTTTCTCTTAGGGAGACCATGGATCCATGCCGCGGGAGCCGTGCCCTCTAATCTCCATCAAACGGTCAAATTCGAACATGAAAACCAAGAAATCGTTGTCCACGGAGAGGATGAATAGTCAATTTATAGGACCCACCAGTCCCATGTTTGGAGGCTAGAGAGGGAAGTGAACACATCGTCTACCAAGCCTTTGAAATTGTGGTCGCCGACCAGTGCGAATAAGGAACCCTATGTCCTCAACCCTGTTTATTAGACGTATCAATCATGGTCGCCAGTGAAATGATCAAACATGAGTACAAGCCCGGGAAAGGGCTCGGGGTATCCTTACAGGGCATTACAGAGCCCGTCACCTTGACTGTCAACAAGAAGTTCTTTGGCATAGATTTCCAAGCTACCCATGCTGACAAAAAATGGGCTGATGAACGTAAGAAAATTGGGTGGGTCCTGCCTCAGCCAGTCCCGCACCTTGCCAGGTCATTTGTTAAGCCAAGGTATATAGAATAATAAGAAGAGGGATTCACGGCCGAAGAAATTGAGGACATTTGTGAGGCAATGAGGCAAATCCTGTACGAGGTTCACATGGTCTAACAGGGCGAAGGCTCGAGCACTGCTGAGGTGCAATACATGGGGCCCAATTCTAAACTTCAAAATTTGAAGGCTACTCCATTCCCCGTCAGGCGGAAATCTCGGAACTTCAGTCTTGCCATCTTTTCTACATTCTGAGTTATTTCAAGGTGTAACTCGAATGTTTTTAATTTTGTCCTTTCATTTCAATGTAAACCCTTGTATCTTCAAATTCAATGAAATGAAATCAATATTTCATCGTCTATGAATCTTCCTTTTATTATTCTTTCTGATTTTTCTATTTTTCTTATCTTTCTCTTTTCAGTTCTAATAATGCGAACTTAAATAAAATGACATGCTTGCGGACTTCGTGCCCAGATCCTAAAACAATGTCTAACTGTGAAATAATGAATCAAGAACCAGAATATGATGAAGATTAGGATTTTAGGGAAATAAACCAAGAATTGGAACAATTTGAGAATGAGCCTAACCTGAACTTAAATGAAACCGATCCAGTTAATTTGGGCATTTCAGAAGAGATCAGAGAAACCATGATAAGCATTCACGCCGAGGAAAAAACTAGAGATGCATTGGTCTAACTTTTGTTTGAATTTAAAGACGTGTTTGCATGGTCTTACGATGATATACCAGGACTAAGTGTCGATTTATTGTTACATAAGTTGCCAACTTATCCCGGTTATCCACATGTCCAACAAAAGCAAGGAAAATTCAAAATAGACATCAGCGGTAAGATCAAAGAAGAGGTTGCCAAACAATTAAAAGCTAGTGTAATCGAAGTAGTTCGATATACCACATGGTTGACCAATGTGGTCCCAGTACCAAAGAAAGACGGGAAGATCCGAGTGTGTGTTGACTATAGAGATTTTAACAAATCAAGCCCCAAGGATAACTTTCCATTACCAAACATCCACATCCTTGTCAGAAATTGTGCCAACCGTGAGATACAATCTTTTGTGGATTGTTATGATGGGTATCACTAAGTCATGATGGATGAAGAAGATGTAGAAAACACAGCTTTCACCATACCATAGGGAACTTACTGTTATAGGGTCATGCTATTCGGTCTGAAAAATGCCAGGGCAACTTACACGAGAGCTATGACCGCCATTTTCCATGACATGATGCACCAAGAAATCAAGATCTACGTTGATGACGTGATCATTAAATCCAGAACGCAAGAAGGACATGTGCGAGACATGAGAAAATTTTTTGAGCATCTACGCAGGTATGATTGTAAAGACCCGTAAAATTTTCTTGTTTAAAATAATGCCCCAAAGAGTCCCCGAGTTGTTTTTATTGTGGAAAATTTTAAAATGGACCTAAATTGAGTAAAAAGTACCCCGGTACTAAAAGAATAAAATTTTCCAGAAAGTAGGCGTTATGCGACGCACTATGCGATCTCATAACGTGTATGCGGACCGCATAATGGTCGCATACACGGGCAGTTTACTGCCCCATTTCAGGACAACTATGCGGTACAATATGCGATCGCATTTCGATTCTGCGGACCACATAGCTGTCGCATTGTTGCCTTTGATTTTTGGGAGGGAGGTTATGCGACGCACTATGCGATCGCGTAACATGTATGCGGACCGCATAATGGTCGCATACCTGGGCAGATTATTTTTGATTTTGGCCCATCTTGAGGGCTATCCTGCGGACCGCATGTCAGGAATGCTCGCATTTCTGACCGCATTCTTGTGTCGGGCTCCTATTTTTCTAATTTTAAAACCCGACCCCAGTTCAGTAAAACACCCCTCCCCTTCATTTTTAACCATTTCCTGAACAAAATTAGAGAGAGGGGAGAGAGGGTTCTTGAGAGAGAAAGCTTCATCTTTATCAATTGGATTTTCAAAGTCACTCAGGCCTGGAAATTTCGAGTAATCATCTTCTTCTTCATTCTAACAGGTAAGAATCCCCAACCCCTTTCCATTAGTTTTCAGGTTTTAAACAAAAGGGGACTCTCATGAATTAATTCTTGAAAATATAAGTTTCTACCTTGCATGCATGCTCATTAATGTCCATAATCTAGTAAGGGGAGAGGGTTGGGGTAAAGTTCACAAAGAAGGGGTGGTGATCTCATGGGGTCACATAGCGTTCGATAAAATGCTTAAAAGAGTTCAAATTGTATGCATGATTTCCAATTCTGAGCTGAATATGTTTAATTGTGAACTAGATTGACGGTACTAATCGGTTCGGTGATTTGTGAGTAAAAGTTAAAAAGGGATTTCGACCCCAAGTATGTATGGCTAACTTTAACCTTTGTAGAATCCTCTTGTTGGGTCCGAGTATACGATATGAGTACCTTGTTTGAAAATACGTGAATTGATTGTTCAAATGTGCTGAGACGTAAGATTCTATTCTCTGATCACCCTAGTTGAATGCTATACTACCGTGCTATATGAGATTGTGAAAGGTGTTTTGATGTGCCTATCTTATTATGTGTAAAGATCGTAAAAGCTCGAGGGTATCGACATGAAAGTATGTGTTAATGAATGAAAAAATGTTAATGTGCCCAAGTGTGGGAATGTATATGATGGCTAAAAACCATGCGTGGTAAGTAATGAAAAGGGTATTGTAAAATGATGTAAATGAGTTGAACGATTATGGTAACACCGTGTACATGAATCACTACTTGGTGAGAGTCATTGTGCCTTGAGCTCAAATAGTGAATTGTTGATATGAACTTGTGTTCCTTGAAAGGAAGAATTCTTGTGATTGATTGTTTGTGGTTGTTATGAAATATGATTGTCGGGTGGGATCGAGTTGTGCACCGCAACACGAACTAATAAGGATAATGAGAGGTGATGTAATAAGGGTGGCCAAGGTAATAAGGGTGGCCAAGGTAATAAGGGTGGCCGGTGTTAACCTTGCCAGAGGGCACGAAGGGATTTGTGGTTTATTGCGATGCTTCAAGGGTTAGTTTGGATGTGTGTTGATGCAACACGAGAAGGTTACAACCTATGCTTCCAGGAAACTCAAGAATCACGAGAAGAATTATCCAACGCATGATTTAGAACTCGCGGCAGTTGTGTTTGCATTAAAAATCTGGTGGCATTATTTGTATGGGGCCCATGTGGATGTGTTCTCAGACCACAAGAGTCTCCAATATTTGTTCAAGCAGAATGAGTTGAATTTAAGGCAGCGATGATGGTTAGAGTTTCTTAAGGAACATGATATGAACATTTTGTACCATCCAAGGAAGTCGAATGTGGTGGCCGACGCTCTCAGTCGGAAGTCTATGGGTAGTTTGGCTCATTTGAAAGTGGATCAGAGGCCTATGGCCCGGAGATATTTATCAATTGGCCAGTCTGGGGGCCTTTCTCTCAACCTCAGACGGGGGAATACTATGGTGCATAATGGGGAAGAATCATCACTTGTAGCGGAAGTCAAGGAAAAGCAGTATATGGATCCAGCATTGGCGCAGTTGAAGGAGATAGTTTTGAATAGCAAAATTTCGGCATTTTCACTCGGTAGCGACTGTTTTACGGTGCCAGGGAAGGCTATGTGTTCCTGATGTGGATAATCTTCGGGAGAGGGTGATGTCGGAAGCTCACACTTCTAGGTATTCCGTGGACCCAGGTTCTACGAAAATGTATCAAGATCTCCGGGAAGTTTATTGGTGGAGCGGTATGAAGAGAGATGTGGCAGACTTCGAATCTAAATGTCCGAATTGTCAGCAGGTGAAGGCCGAGCATCAGAGGCTCAGTGGGTTAACTCTCTTATGGAAATTCTAATATGGAAACGGGAAATGATCAACATGGATTTAGTGGTAGGGTTACCTCGCACTCAGCGCAAGTTCGACTCGATTTGGTTGATAATGGATCGACTCACAAAATCAGCTCACTTCTTGCCAGTCAAGTCCACCGATACTAATGAACAGTAAGCTCAATTATATATCAAGGAAATAGTCAGGCTTCATGGTACTCCAGTTTCTATTATCTCAGATCAAGGAGCCCAGTTCACGGCTAATTTTTGGAGGAAATTTCAGCAAGGGTTGGGTACTCAGGTAAATCTCAGCATGACTTTTCATCCGCAGAATGATGGTCAGGCAGAGCGGACTATTCAGACGCTTGAAGATATGTTACGGGCTTGTGTGTTGGACTTCAAAGGTAGTTGGGATTATCATTTACCGCTTATCGAATTTTCTTACAATAACAACTTTCACGCTAGTATTCAGATAGCCCCATTTAGGCATTGTACGGAAGAAGGTGTAGATCTCCGATTGGGTTGTTCGAGGTTGGTGAGGCAGAATTGTTAGGGCCAGATCTTGTGCAATAGGCGTTGGAAAAAGTCAGAGTCATTCAAGAGAGGATGAAAACCGCTCAAAGCCGTCAAAAATCCTATGCGGACGTTCGTCGAAGAGAATTGGAATTCCAAGTAGATGATTGGGTATTCTTGAAGGTATCTCACATGAAGGGAATGATGTGGTTTGGGAAGAAAGGGAAATTGAGCCCAAGGTATGTCGGGCCGTATCGGATTGCTCAAAGGATAGGACAAGTGGCTTATAGGTTGGAATTACCCCCTGAATTGTCATTAGTGCACCGGTGTTCCACGTGTCTATGTTGAAGAAAGTGATTGGAGATCCATCAGTCATCGTGCCAGTTGAGACTATTAAGGTTAATGAAAACTTATCGTATGAAGGGGTTCATGTTGCTATTCTTGATAGACAAGTCCGTAGATTGAGGAACAACGGAATTGCTTCAGTTAAAGTATTGTGGAGAAATCAGCACGTTGAGGAAGCCACGTGGGAAGCGGAAAATGAGATGAAAGAAAAATATCTCCATTTGTTTGAATAAGTCTAGTAGTGTTCGTCTGAACTGTCATCTCTAAGCAAGTTATATTTTATGTTCAGTTTTGTGCAAAAGCACCCCATCTTCCCCTAATTGCCTTGTGGTTGATTTCCCAATGTGTGCTAAAACTGAACCTGTTGTTACTATTTGGGTAGTGTGCAACCCTTGAAGTAAATGAAAGTTTTGTGGAACGTATATGTTAGGTAAGTGATTAATAGTAGTGTAGGTTGGTAATGACTAATAGAAATGAATATGGTATATTGAGGTGATTGGGTTGTATGGGACTCATTAAAATTACCAAGTTATGTGCAAGAATGTGAATCATGTGCAAATTTGTGGTATAAGAAGAAGGAGCTATGTGTAGTTGACAAAATGATTGAATAT
Source organism: Nicotiana paniculata (assembly GCA_005239505.1). NCBI lineage: Eukaryota > Viridiplantae > Streptophyta > Magnoliopsida > Solanales > Solanaceae > Nicotiana > Nicotiana paniculata. Next base: position 17,938 of record MDKI01109425.1, read on the forward strand.
TTGCAAATTGTTGAGGTAATAACCTTGTGTGTGAGTTATTGGGTGATTAAAACTGTGTAATGGTGCTTGGAAATGTGTTTCGGGGGCTCTCTGACAGGTAGATAGGTCTAATCACAAAGGGAACTCTGGCAAAAAATTTTCTGAAATATTGGAGTTAGTGAAAATCTGGAAGTTTCATATCATGCTTTCAAAACTTATTGATTTACAAAATCCTCATTCGAGGAGGAATGATTTTTAAGGGGGGGGGGGATGTAAAGACCCGTAAAATTTTCTTGTTTAAAATAATGCCCGAAAGAGTCCCCGAGTTGTTTTTATTGTGGAAATTTTTAAAACGGACCTAAATTGAGTAAAAAGTACCCCGGGACTTAAAGAATAAAATTTTACAGAAAGTAGGCGTTATGCGACGCGCTATGCGATCGCATAACGTGTATGCGGACCGCATAATGGTCGCATACACGGGCAGATCACTACCCCATTTGAGGACAACTATGCGGTCCAATATGCGATCGTATTTCGGTTCTACGGACCGCATAGTTGTCGCATTGTTGCCTTTGATTTTTGGGAGGGAGGTTATGCGACGCACTATGTGATCGCATAACATGTATGCGGACCGCATAATGGTCGCATACCTGGGCAGATTGTTTTCGATTTTGGCACATCTTGAGGGTCATTCTGCGGTCGATTCTGCGGACCGCATATCAGGAATGCGATCGCATTCCTGACCTCTTTCTTGTGTCGGGCTCCTATTTTTCTAATTTTAAAATCCGACCCCAGTTCATTAAAACACCCCTCCCCTTCATTTTTAACCATTTTCTGAACAAAATTAGAGAGAGGGTTCTTGAGAGAGAAAGTTTCATCTTTATCAATTGGATTTTCAAAGTCACTCAGGCCTGGAAATTTCGAGTAATCATCTTCTTCTTCATTCTAACAGGTAAGAATCCCCAACCCATTTCCATTAGTTTTCAGGTTTTAAACAAAAGGGGACTCTCATGAATTGATTCTTGAAAATATAAGTTTATACCTTGCATGCATGCTCATTAATGTCCATAATCTAGTAAGGGGAGAGGGTTGGGGTAAAGTTCACAAAGAAGGGGTGGTGATCTAATGGGGTCACATAGCGTTCGATAAAATGCTTAAAAGAGTTCAAATTGTATGCATGATTTCCAATTCTGAGTTGAATATGTTTAATTGTGAACTAGATTGACGGTAGTAGTCGGTTCGGTGATTTGTGAGTAAAAGTTAAAAAGGGACTTCAACCCCATGTATCTATGGCTAACTTTAACCTTTGTAGAATCCTCTTGTTGGGTCCGAGTATATGATATGAGTACCTTGTTTGAAAATACGTGAATTGATTGTTCAAATGTGCTGAGACGTAAGATTCTATTCTCTGATCGTCCTAGTTGATTACTATACTACCGTGCTATATGATATTGTGAAAGGTGTTTTGATGTTCCTATCTTATTATGTGCAAAGCTCGTAAAAGCTCGAGTGTATCGATATGAAAGTATGTGTTAATGAATGAAAGAATGTTAATATGCCCAAGTGTGGGAATGTATATGATGGCTAAAAACCGTGCGTGGTAAGTAATGAAAAAGGGTATTGTGAAATGATGTAAATGAGTTGAACGATTATGGTAAAACCGTGTACATGAATCACTGCTTGGTGAGAGTCATTGTGCCTTGAGCTCAAATAGCGAATTTTTGATATGAACTTGTGTTCCTTGAAAGGAAGAATTCTTATGATTGATTGTTTATGGTTGTTGTTACGAAATATGATTGTCGGGTGAGATCGGGTTGCGCGCCGCAACACGAACTAATAAAGATAATGAGAGGTGAGGTAATAAGGGTGGCTGAGGTAATAAGGGTGGCCGAGGTAGTAAGGGAGTTCGAGGTAATAAGGATGGAATGTGGTCATTATCACTATTGAAATGAAAATCTATGATGTGAGGTAATAAGGGTGGCCGAGGTAGTAAGGGAGTTCGAGGTAATAAGGATGGAATGTGGTCATTATCACTATTGAAATGAAAATCTATGATGTGAGGTAATAAGGGTGGCCGAGGTAATAAGGATGGATTGTGATCATTATCATTGTTGAAATGAAAATCTGGGAAAATCTTGAATATGGTGGTGTTGAAAGGGAAAAGGTTATATGGTGAAACTTGTTGATTTTGGTTGCTTCTTTCCACGTGCATTGATTGATTGGATCTATTACTTTCTCTTATCTGTGTATTGTTTGATTGTACTTGTGATAAAGTTTTTTCATACATACTAGTACTATTCCACAGTACTAACGTCCCTTTTGCCAGGGGCGCTACATTTTCTTATATGAATGTAGGTGGTTCTACAACAGGTAATTCAGCCCACCGTCAGTAGTGCCTCCTCTCCCTTCCGTCAGTTGTTCTGGTGAGCCCCACTTCCTCCCCGGGCCACGTGTGGCTCGTGTCGCCTTATTTTGATTTTATTATGTAGTGTAAGGTATAGCCGGGGCCTTGTTGCCGGAAAGTATTATATAAATCTTTCATAATCGTAGAGGCTTTCTAGGCACAATGTGGGTAATGTACATGTGTATTTTGGGTAGTAAGCGTACGGTTTGGAATCGTGGTCCACGTTGTTAATGTTGCATGAAATTTGTAAGCCTTTGGTATCATATGTTGGTGATGATAAAGAGTAGAAATGAAATTCAATTTGTAAGTTTATGCTTAAGTTATAAATGACTATTTCACATGAATAATGTATATTGAAATCACGGGGTAACGCGTGGGATAGGAAAGGCAAATCAGGTTCGCTTGACCGAGTTCATTCGGTTAGGCGCCGGTCTCGTCCGTCGATTTTGGGGCGTGACAATGACTTGAAATTGAACCCAGCTAAATTTTCATTCGGGGTTCCATCTGGGAGACTCGTGGAGTTTATAGTCAGTCGGAGGGGTATTGAGCTGGATCCAACAAAGATAAAGTCTATCCGAGATCTACCACCTCCGAAAACCAAGAAAGAGGTCATGAGTTTGTGAGGAAGGTTGAATTACATCAGTAGTTCATCGCTCAGCTTACTACCACATATGAGCCCATATTTAAGCTGCTAAAGAAATACGCGGCGATTAAATGGACGGATGAGTGTCAAGAATATTTTGATAGAATCAAAGAATATTTGTCAAGTCTGCCGATGTTGGTCCCGCCTGATCCTGGAAGACCTTTGTTCTTGTACTTGACGCTCTTGGAGAATTCTTTTGGCTGTGTTCTCGGGAAACATGATGCGATTGGGAAGAAAGAGCAAGCTATATACTATTTGAGCAAGAAATTTACTGGTTATGAAGCCAAGTACACTTTGCTTGAAAGAACTTGTTATGCCTTAACTTGGGTCGCTCAAAAGCTTAGGCATTATTTTTTGGCCTATACCACGTATCTCATAACCAGATTGGACCCTCTAAAATACATATTCCTAAAGCCAATTCCCACGGGAAGGCTAGCAAAAAGGCAAATCCTTCTCACTCCGCACAGCAATAAAAGCCCAAGCATTGGCTGATCATCTAGCTGAAAACCCAGTTGATGAAGAATACCAACCCCTAAGCACTTATTTCCCAGACGAGGAAGTAAATTCAGTTGAAGTAATTCTAGAAGACACTAAGACTTGGAAAATGTTCTTTGATGGAGCTGCAAATGCAAAGGGTGTTGGGATTGGGGAAATTTTAATTTTGCCCATGAGTGAACACTATCCGACTACAGCCCGACTTCAGTTCTTCTGTACGAATAACACTGCTGAATATGAAGCTTGCATCATGGGCATGAACATGGAAATTGATCTGGATGTGGAAGAATTATTAATCATGGGAGATTCTTATTTGGTCATTCGGCAAACCCAAGGCAAATGGGAAACTCGAGATATCAAACTTATCCCATACAGACAACATATGGAAGATCTTAGCAAATGGTTCAAATCCGTTGAATTAAGATATATTCCTCTATTCCACAATGAGTTATATTATGCATTAACTATCGTAGCTGCAATGTTGTCGTATCTAGGCAATGTCCATATTGACCCATTGGAGATTCAAATCCGGGAAAGACATGGTTACTGCAACACAGTTGAAGTAGAACTAGATTTCCAACCATGGTACCATGATATTAAAAGGTTCCTGAAAACAAAAGAATACCCTGAGCAAGCCAATGAAGACAAAAAGAGAACTATTAGAAGGCTTTGCAGCAATTTTTTCTTATGCGGAGAAGTGTTATATAAGAGAACTCCATATCTGAATGTTTTAGGATGTGTAGATTCCAAAGAAGCTAAAAAGATCATGAATGAAGTGCATTCGGGAGTATGGTGGCCCCACATGAACGGATATGTCCTTGCACGGTGACCTGATTCATCACCACCTTCATAGTTGCATCCTATGTCAGCGCCTTGGCCGTTTGTTTCTTGGGGTATGGATTTCATTGGGCCGATCGAGCCGAAAGCCTCAAACGGGTACATATTCATCTTGGTTGCCATTGATTATTTCACAAAATGGGTCGAGGCGGCCACGTTCAAAGCCGTCACCAAGAAATCAGCGGTGGATTTTGTACATTCCAACATTATTTGTCATTTTGGTATTCCAAAAACTATCATCACCGACAACGCTGCAAATCTGAACAGCCACTTGATGAGGGAGTTATTCGAACAATTTAAAATTACGCACCGCAATTCCACCCCTTACTGACCCAAAGCCAACGACACCGTTGAAGCGGCAAACAAAAACATCAAGATCCTCAGGAAAATGATTCAAAGTTCTAGGCAATGGAATGAGAAGCTGCCTTTTGCATTATTGGGATATCGCACAACCGTGCGCACATCAGTTGGGGCTACGCCTTACTTATTGGTTTATGGAACTGAAGTCGTAATACCTGTAGAAGTCGAAATTCCCTCTCTTCGAATCATTGTTGAAGCAGAGATAGAGGATGATGAATGGGTCAAAACCCGGTTGGAACAATTAACTATGATTTGACGAAAAGAGGATGGCCGCGATTTGTCACGGGCAGTTGTATCAACAAAGAATGGCCCGCACTTACAACAAGAAAGTGCGGCCTAGAAACTTCGAAGTGGGACAACTTGTTCTAAGGTGTATTCTCCCGCATCATGAGGAAGAAAAAGGGAAGTTCGCTCCAAATTGGAAAGGTCCATAAATTATAAGAAACTGTTGCCAAAGGGGCATTGTACTTACGAGATATTGAAGGAAATTACCCCGAAGAAATTGTCAATGTAGATGCAGTCAAAAGGTATTATGTTTAACCCCTTTCACTATCTTAATACTCTCCGAACACTATCAAACTTTTGTGAACCCTTTGAGCCGGTTACTCTTCTTTTATCACCCTCTTTGGAACCTGAAAGTTTGTAAAAAAAACATAATGTTTCCTTGAACTACGTTCAACTTGATTCTGAAAGGATAGGTAGGCAGCCTAATTCATGGGTTCAGTCACACCAAAATAAAAATCCACATTTCCCCAAAATTTGAAACTGGGGCAGAATCTATAATGGTTCGGCGATAGTTTCACCTGAAAGGTTCCAAAAGTTGTAATTCAATCCAAATTATTTTTACCCAAATCCTGTTCAAGTCCTTCTGATCAATTGGTAAAGGTGTCCAGAATTGTAGGATACATTTACTTGGATCTGATACATCCAAATGAGAGAAATAAAATGAGAGAGTCTTGTCGGTGAAAACCCACACGGGTATCGTGAGGCGATGGTAAGCATAGAAATTGAAAATGAGAGAGTCTCGTTAGTGAAAACTCGCAAATAGCACTATGTAGCGAAGATGACAAGAGAAATGAGAGAGGTTAGCCAGTGAAAACCCGCAAAGGGCACCGCTGATCGAAACAAGAGAATCATCAGTCACTGACATGGATACAGTCTTGGGGGAAAGGTGTCTCAATGTTGAAGTATAAGTTATGATAGATTTCTGAGATTTGTACGGTTCACACAAATCAGAGATTCAGTCCAAGAGGCATGTCATGTTCATCGAGGTCCGCATACACTCCAGATAAGTCTTTCTTTCCTTTCCCCGAAAGGGATACCTCTTGTCTAAGTTCATTTTGTCCGTTTCATTGTTTGGTTTTTCTTTGAATCCCTTTTATCATAATTCTATTCTAAATTAAGACAAAGAAAGGATGGAAAGACCGATTTACTAGGTTATCATTTGATACAAGCTAGTATGCAAAAGGCGCCCAGCCTCGGCAGGTGAATCGAGTAGACCTCGACTAGCCATGATGGATGATTCTTTGAAATCAAAAATTCCTAAAAGGAAAGGAATCAGAATCAAATGCCACAAAGGCAAAATAAAGTTAAAGAATTGTAAGCCCCACATGATTAAGCGTCTTGGTAAAGTTTTGGAAAAGTCAAGATCTCGAGGGTTAGAAATGAAACCAATCCCCAGGGAGCAATCAAGCAGTTGAGATCTTCGTCAAAAAGACAGACTGAGATCAAGTGACCAAAATAATCAAGGCCATAAAACCAACCACTGTTTCAAACTGATAAATTGTTCTTTGTTTGAAGAAAACAGGAAACAGGTGCAACCCAAAAGCAACCTGGCCAGAAGCAGGGGCAACCAAAACAAAACTGCGCAAGGGCTTGAAACAGCTTTGCAACAACAACTTCAAAAGGGAAGTCTCGTCCAAAATTCTTTCCCGCATTCACTTATTCTCTGAAAATAAAAAAAATTAAAAAAGAAGAAATGATGTTGAAAATGATCCAAAACTACGGTAGTATAGGGTCTCTAATACCTAGATGTGTCCTTTCCAACATAGGATCTCCACCACCTAGTTGATGCCATCATAACCTGATGACTTTCCAACATAGGGTCTCCACTCCCTAGTTGATGCCAGCATAACCTGATGACTTTCCAACATAGGGTCTCCACTCCCTAGTTGATGCCATCACAAACCTGATAACTTCCCAATATAGGGTCTACATTCCCTAGTTGATGCAAGCATAACTTGATGACTTTACAACATAGGGTCCCACTCCCTAGTTGATGCCAGCATAACCTGATGACTTTCCAACATACGGTCCCACTCTCTAGTTGATGCCACCATAACCTGATGACTTTCCAACATAGGGTCTCCACTCCCTAGTTGATGCCAGCATAACCTGATGACTTTCCAACATACGGTCCCACTCTCTAGTTGATGCCACCATAACCTGATGACTTTCCAACATAGGGTCCCACTCCCTAGTGGTTGCCAGCATAACCTGATGACTTTCCAACATAGGGTCTCCACTCCCTAGTTGATGCCAGCATAACCTGATGACTTTCCAACACAGGGTCTCAACTCCTTAATTGATGCCATCATAACCTGATGACTTTCAAGCATAAGGTCCCACTCCCTAGTTGATGCCAGCATAACCTGATGACTTTCCAATATAGGGTCTCCATTCCCTAGTTTATGGCAGCATAACCTAATGACTTTCCAAAATAGTGTCCCCACTCCCTAGTTGATTCCAGCATAACCTGATGACTTTCCAACATAGGATTTCCAATCCCTAGTTGATTGTACATTTAGACATAGGGTCTCCACTCCCTAGTCTATATTTACTCCAGGTACACCACTCGCGCCCTATTTATTGCTTTCAATAATGAAGTAGTATAAAGTTTTGTTACAATAACTCACGAAAGTTTCCTAGTAAAAACTGGGCAGAAATATTTCGTTTGTTTGTTTCGATGCCTGAGTAGGTTATACCTCGAGGCGCAAGAATAGAGATGACCAAAGGAGAAGTCTCAGTCCAGAATAAAAGAAAGAAAATAAAAGAGTTGAACCCAAAGTACAGAAGCAGAAAATATGTGGACTGCTCAAGACAAGATTGAAGTCACAAGCTTTGCATGTCTCGTCTTGGTCCGAAAAAGCTGAAGAAGATTGAACCAGCGCCTGCAGCTAACAAGCATCAAGATCTAGATCAGAGTCTGCATAAAGAACTATCCAAGACTCAAGATCAAGCTTCAGAAGAGTTATAGATAGGAATCTTGTAACTCGTAGTTGATAGGCTTTAGTTAGTTTTCTTCATTTTGGCTTTGGTGTAATAAGGAGCTCAACAACAGTAACAACAGTAGTAGCAGTAACAGTAGTGAAATCACAGCTTCCCGGTAGTCCCAGCTACCAAAACTTCCAAAACTACACTGACATGATTCCTTTATAGCCAAGGATATGTAGGCAACATTTGAAGCAAGGTTCGGTCAAACTTTTTCAAAATGCTTCCCATGGAGTATCAAACGGGTAAAACTTTCTTGTAACTTCTCACTTTGTCTTTGCCTAAAAACTCTTCGTGTTTCTGAGCAAAGAGAGGCAGTTGTGAGCATGTGATTTTTACCCAACCAAAAATATTCCTACAAAACTAGTAAATAGATTTCTATTTATTTTTAGATTTGTTTTAGAATTTTTTATAATTATTTGAAATTATTTGCATTTAGTTGTACTTTTCATGCATTTTAGCATTTTTGAAATCATAGAAAAACAACAAAAAATATTTAAATCCCCATCATATAGCATTATTAGATTTTTAATTGAATCTAGTGCCTAATTATATGATTTGATTATATTATTAAGAAAATTACAAAAATTATTTTTTTTTAACATTTTCTTTTAGTCTTAGTATTAAATTAGTAATTTTCTTTTAATAGTTTAAGACTGACTAATTATGTAAATAATATAAATAGATAGTTGGTTTACTTTTACAATTTAAGATAATTTAGTACTTAATTTAGGATTTAATTAAAATAATTAGATTTTAAAAAGTCAATTAAACAAAATGGGTTTTAATTAACCTTGGCCGGACTGGGCCATTCTTAACCAGCCCAATCCCCAAATACACGATCCAAAACCACCCAAGCCCAATACCTAAACCGGTCCAGTCCCCCGCCGAACCAAATAACACTATTTTTGGGCCAGTCAATCGTGGCTGTTGATCTTCAATAGATCCAACGGCTCGGAACTCCCCAATCATTTTATATTTAAGTGTCCTAACACCCCTCTTACCCCTCATTTCCGTCTCCTCCACTCTCTCACATCTATCTATCTAAACCTCACCCCAACCCTAACCGCCTCTCCACCCTCTGCCCTAAGACGCCGCCGGAATTACCCTACAGCGGCGGCGACACCTAAAACCACCCAAAAACCACCACTTTCCACTCCTCTCACCCCTCCCAGCCTTACCCCACTAATCAAACCCCCAAAACACTCTTAAAACCAGTGGATCTAAGACCACAAACCTTAGCTCCGCTCTGAGCCGCCGCCAGAAATCGCCTACGGCGGCGACGACACCCCAAAGCCACCCAAAATTACCCCATACACTCCCCTGCACGTCCTAAAACTCATCATTCCAACTAATCACCCAAAAACCCCACCAAAAATCTCATATCCAAGATCTGAAAACTGAGAAACCCTAGCACCGCCACCGGAAATCGCCTACGACGGCGGCAGAAACCTAAACATACCCAAAACCTTACCCTACAACAACCACACCCCCTAGAACCCTATTCTACCCATAGATCCCGAAAATACTCCATCGAAAAACCTAGATCTTATATCTGGGTTTCCTAAACCTTAGATCTACTTTCCCCCTTTTTGCTTCCACCTAGTTCATATAATAATCCTCGTGCCAATATATCCCATCAGGGATCTCAGATTCTAGATGGGTGAATTGGCAAGAGGGTTTTTAACGGCTAGATTTCCCTTTTCCCAAAACAGTTCTTAGGCATATTTTCATTTTAATTTTTGTTTTTACTTATTATTACGTGTTTTATCATTATTATATTTTGTGTTTATTTTTAGTTGTTACTGTTTTGACTTATTGTCTGTTATTTTGTTTAAATTAATTAAATAGACTTAGGTTAAATTAAATCAGTATTTGGGTAATTTGTCCGGGTAGTTTTAGGAATGGAGCTTCACTGAAGTGACTCATTCAACTTCAAAATTTGGGCATACGATAGACAGGCCCATAGATTTGGTAAATCTTAAGAGCCTAGGGTCCTTAGAACAAGAGTCACACGACTCAGGCCCAGAACCAGTCTGGTTCTAAGGCAATTCCAAAACCCTGAAGGATCAATTTTGGAATTTTAAATTTGAAAATCTTACAGTAAATATTATGAAACTTCTAGAATAGGGACAACTGTTCCAAGCTGAGTAGGAAAGGATAAGGATAGATCCCAAATATCAAAAAATTGGACAGTTGTTCATTTTCTATGGTAAGAAGGTACCCGAAATCGGACAGCTATCCATTTTTCTGTTGGGAAAGATGCCTTTTCCCTCATTTTTGGGGAAAAATGGCATATTCCGTTTGTATTGGACCCTTATCCCTTTTTCTCCCTCACTCTATATAAACATTCCTTTTTCTTCACACACAAAAAAATGGGAGACACACACATACATATGTATTGGTAAAAAAAGAGCTTCACGCATGTAATAAATCTTGATGACTCAGTAGTCTAAGTGGAGCAATGAAGACAAGACAGCTGGACGTGACTCTAAGAAGAGGTACGAGGCAAAGAGGCACGGAAAATCACATCCATGGGTTAATTAGCTACGGAAGTCTCAACCTGATTGAGAAGATGAAGAGACACGGTCAAAATCGTATTTGGACAGAATAAAGGGCAGATTTAGATATCTTCAAATTAGAGATCCATACGTTACACAACATTCACTCAACAGTTACGGTTGATTCATTGTAACGTTACATTCGATTAATTATTAGTCATTAATGCTCAATCACCAAAAAAGGTAGACATTATGTTAGGAAATTCCCTATATAAAGGAGCAAAATATAACCTCTAAAGAAAGAGAAAAAAACATTCGAACTACTATTGCAATATACCTACTTTTTGTGCATCTTACTGCTTTCCATTTACAAGTTTCCCTACAATTATAATCTTATTCTTTGGTTATCAGAAACCTGTGTTCTTCTTAAAATAGCTTTGGGCAAAGAATCCAATTCTTTGGTGCAGAAAAACTCATTGATGATTCTGTAAAAAAAAAAAGCCCTGAACCCTGAAACCAAACCGAAAAAAACCCACGCTTGAGTCTAGAGAGAGAGGCTCTGGCGATTTGAGAGGCGACTAGGGCATCTAGAGAGAGAAACATCTCTCATGGCCAATATGGCCGGCGGCCAGCCATGTTTTCTGGCTGGTTTGCCCCCCAAGACCCTCGCGCAACCTTCCCCAATCACAAACACAACACCCTAGCCTTTAGATTACTCTAATATTCTCAAACCAGTAGCATTAAATGCCTCCATGCATACGTCCA